>JANEYF010003523.1:0-145000 GCA_029963845.1 Rhamnusium bicolor | reverse complement strand
TAGAATTCATTATCTAATTGAAAATAAGTTGTCTTAATACAGTCAATAATTCCGTTACACTGTTTACACTGAGTTTAGATCTTTCCGCCAAATTGTTATTATTTAGCAATTTGTTTTTAATTATTATCAAAGTTTTATCTACCGGGACATTAGTAAAAAAGATTATCTACATCAAAACTCACCATTAGATATCTATCATGAATAATAATTTCATAAAGTTTCGCCAGAAAATGCTGACGATTTCTGATTGGCAATACTGAATCATGTCGGTATTGCCAGAAAGCGGATTAATAACTTTCAGTAAATATTTTGCTAAATTATGACATGGAGAATTAATTGAACTAACAATTTTTCAGTTAAAAGAGTTAAAAAAATTTTGCTTACTTGTTGTGTGTGTATTTTTTCATATAAATATTAAAAAACGTCCTTGTACATATATGTAATTACAGTAGAAAATACTAAAAATTTGAGCTTTTTTAATCCTTTAAGGGTGGTTTGGATGGGTTAAATTTGGCAAAAATGTCTGCCAACCAATGTTAGGGTGTTAGTGCCTTGTGAACCATAAGCTGGCTGGGCAAGTTGGTTTTTTAATTCCAACTATTTTTTATCAACATTTCAAATTTTGATCCATTTTTCGTCACTTTAATGACAAATTGTTCAAAAACCGACCGATAAAAATGTCTGCCACGATAGTATAGTACTGTGCACACTACAAACATTTTGCGCTAGGTTTGGTCCGGCAACTAAACATTTTTTTTTTTCAATTTCCGGTTACCACGCGCAGTCCTGAAGTTTTGTCTACCAGCATAATTGGGGTATGTGGATTACATATACTAATTACCTATGCGGACAGATATCGGTAACCATTTGAACAAAAAAAAATGTTCCCCCCTCCGTATCTGGCCACCATACCAAAAATTTTAAAAGAGAAAAAAAAAGCATGGTACTCATTGGTCTGTTTGATTACCGACTGGCAGACGTAACCTTTCATCGTCGAATTTGCACGCTATTGCATAGACTACTACAGTTCATACCTAATCCTGCACAAAATACATTTTTGATAAAAAAACCAAGATGTTTATTACGTTATTGTGTTGATCGAAATTGTAAAATGCCATGAATTGTTTAAGAGAATTAGTTTTGTTATCATTGATCGTAATGAGAATTCATAAACAAAGGACCATTAAAATCACTTAACAAGTGACATATGTAACCAAGTAATGCTAAATAAAAAAAAATCAAAGTTATGTTGTCAATATGGACAACGGAGCGGAGATTACTCTTCGCTCGGCGGTATGTGTGGTGTATGTTTTTAATAGATTGAATACTCTGTTATTATATCCGCTTTATTCTTCCGCCCCGTCCACATTATGTGTGGAGGTACGCTTATACATTCAGATGATTCATTTTTTTAAATTTTTGTAATGCCGTAGTTGTCGTTCAGTTCGGTCAAAATAAATAGATTTTTTTTTATCTACCTTTTTTTTTTCGAGATTTTTTGAACAATATTGCACTAACTCTTCAGTTGGAAGAGAAATTTTTATTGGACGACATTTAGTTGCATCATAGTGACAAACTCTAAAAGTTTTAATACTGTTGGTTTGATATGAGGTAATAGTGAACGTACAATATTTTGTGCATTCATTTTATTAACACGCTTTTTATTAGCTTCACCTGTATGTTTCTGAGTTTGTTTGTTTGTAACCGACTCTTTGGACTCGATTTTGACCCACTTTAAACGGACAGATTTAATTGAAACTTTGTACACTTACGAAGAACCGGTAACAATACAATAATTTGATAAGTTTATATCATTATCCTGATCAGGATCGCCAGAATTAAATAATTTCCTCACGTATCCTCTGCGTGAGAGCAAGTGGCTTATTACTGTTAGTACATTCCGTGATTCTCAGTTCGTTCGGTGGCCGAGCGGGCTAAGGCGCAAGTCTTAGTCGACGCGAAACGACGGACTCCTCGGGCGTGAGTTCAAATCCCGTCAATGGCTGAGAAAAAAATTTTTTTTTTTTCAGAAGTATCTGTTGGATCGTAGTATGTTATAATATCAGCATCAATAAGCAATATAAATATAGTTAAAAAAACTAAAAAACACGCTTTTAAAGCACATCAAACTAAAAAGTGAAAAATAATTATTAATATAAACTGAAAACAATAATGAACGAAAAATACTAGTATTATTGTGAAAAAAAGCATGGGGCGCTTTGTGCCATATTTTTCGTATATCGAGCAACCCACGCTTTTTTTCACAATAATACTAGTATTTTTCGTTCATTATTGTTTTCAGTTTATATTAATAATTATTTTTCACTTTTTAGTTTGATGTGCTTTAAAAGCGTGTTTTTTTAGTTTTTTTAAACTATATTTATCCCCATTAAATTTTGATTAGATTTTGAATCGGCAGATTTATCCTTATCATGTTAATTTAAACCAAAGAATATTAAATTCCATGCAATTAAATATGTAGCTATTCTTACTTATTATTTATGTATTATTTATTACCTAGTTTCCGATTTAACTGAGAGTTTATAATTTACTACAATGTAAAATATTGGATTTTAGCCCTAATCGAAGTGTTTTTTTTTCTATTAAAAAAACCTTTCTCAAAAATAAAGGTTATTGTACAGTAGGGGCTCATGAATGTGAGAAGACTGGAGGATTTCATCTATCCTCGTGACCTAAACGGCTTACAGAGAAAATCAATGAACTCAATACTTATTAACGTTTATACCCAAAAAGAAGTATTTGTATACATAATCTATAATAATCTTATAAAGGCATACACTTTTTAAAAAATCTTACATTTTATTTGTTTCGTGTTTATGTATTTCTAGAAAAAAATAATGAAATGCATAAGCATCCTTTTAAACGTAACATGATAAAAATTATAAATATAGGTATTTATTAACCCAGATAGACCTGAAACTTTTTTTAAAATTTATTTTAAACTAACAGGCCTTTTTTTTTTCATTCATATGGCTAAATATATCACGAGAAAAATGAATTAAGTCAAAAAGTCATACAGTTTTTGAAAAAAACCACGATCCTTTTAAAAAGGATGGTAGGACTTCATATTACCAACCACTTATATTCAATTATTTTATTCATTATTAGTTACAGAATACATTATAACATTAACTTCTGTTTAGTATGATATGAATAAAAACAGTACATAGGATGAAGTGTAACATTACATTTAGTACATTTAAAATTAGCTTTCTTCCGACAAAAAACACAAAACATTTGATTTTCTTGATAATTTACTAGATGGTCGATGCGATCGTATCTAGAATGCTCATGCAAATGTATTGACTTTTTGGAGGGACCTCTTTTAGTAATCCTTTTATGGCTTTCCAAAATGTTGGTTGCAAGAGATCGCCAAAATGAAATTTGGTCAAGTGTTCCATTATTGATGCGATGAAGCTGCCAGGCATTCTGAATAGCAACTTCTACACAGTGTACAAATAATGGAAAATACCATTTTTTTCCACGAATTGATGCACGGTATAAGGATATGTTTTGGTCGCACCTATCGACACCTCCCATGTTATTATTGTATAATTTCACTAAATTAGGTTGTGGTACATGTATATGTTGCTTTTCGCTTCTACAAAATCTCTTCACATTATTCAGTGGAAAGATGGATGCAGAATTAGTTGCAAAACAAGTGACATTATTGTCATTCCATTTACATATGAGTACTTCGCTATCTTCGGCAAAGCTATAATCATATGTTCCTCTGGACTGCTTTTTCATAATTTTTGAGTCAGCTAGTGGATGTGCAGGTATACGATTTTCTCGTATGGTACCTGTAGCTCTGATGCCCCTATTTTTTTAATTCTTCCATCAATTGCATAGATGTAAAAAAGTTGTCGAAAAAGAAATGATATGGAAGTTTGTAATTCAATAAATCTAACACATCTGCATATTGTAGAATGACATTACCGCCCAGACCCATATCATATTTTGACGGCAAATTGTCATTCATTCCTTGATAAGGTTCCATCCAGGTAACATAACCAAGCCGTGTTGTTCCCGTCCACATTTTATAGCCCCATCTAATGGGTTTACCACGAATAAATTGTTTGCAGCCATGACGCCCAAAATAAGGCACCATGGCTTCATCAATACTGTGAAATTCCTCAATAGGACTATACTGCAAGAAGTTCTGGTTGATTCTGTTTAGCAATGGTCTCATTTTTTGCAAACTTATCAGCTTGATCGAAATTTGTGTTGTCACAACAGTGAATATATTTCATCAGGGTAGAAAATCTATCTCTAGCCATTGCAGACGTTACAAGCTTATTATTCGAATCATCGACATTTTCCCAATACATCCTACGTCTTGGTACAGTTGAATAACCACTAAGAACTAATATACCAAGAAAACTATATATTTCATCAGCAGTTATATCGGGATTTTCGTTTTTTTGATTAGCGTACCTATTTGAATATTCTACCAACATTTCAATTATCGTGTTATCAAAGAAACAACAAAATAACTGATAAGGTGAAAGATTATTTTTGACAGTAGGTATATCACACCATGGAGAAAAAACTGTTTGTCATATCTCTTTTCACCCATTTGTAGTTTTTTTCTTTTTTGCTATTGGCCTGCTACAAACATCATGTTCGCTCTGGAAATGCGAGAGCGGCAAATCATCTTCGCTTTCAAAACAATCATCCCGACTATATGAAGCAATATCAGCTTCGGCTTCCAGGCAGATTGTTTATATTGACTTCATTTTCTTCCCCAGAATCCTCATCTGTTATGTCATCGTTGGCGTTATCAGGGGTAAATATTACTATACCCGGAGGTGGCTCTGAAATATTTTCAGGATCTTCTAATTCTTCCAGAACTTCATGAAGTGTTAATGCACGACATCTGTAACTGAAAGAAAAGAATAATAATTATGCATCGGTCAGAAAATGTGAAACATATTCAGCGGTAGCCTGAAAGCCTGCCATCCTTTTAAAAGGATGGCCGTGTTTCAATCCCCATTACAACTAAAAAATAACAACATAACCTTATTTTGTTTATAATTATTATTTAGTGAATCCTTTTCAACGAGTATTTCAATTGATTTGAATGTTTTGGAAAAATAACATAAAAAATATACTTACTTCCACACATCCATGTCAAAATCCACAAAAACAGTGAACAATTAAAACTCAATAACTCGTCGATTTTATTATTTAGCACATAGGTAAACAGTCCCCCTCTTATAATATTCTATAACTAAACTCATGCATGAGTCGACATCTCTCCTAGAATAGCTTAAACTAGCGAAAAAATGTTTCTTTGTAAGATCCTTTTAAAAGGATAGCTATCCGGGCTAACTATAGAAGTTTTTGTTTTATACGATCGTTCTTATCTAAATGCGCTAATATAAAAGTTTTAGGTAGCTAGTGAATCAAACACAACACTTTCAATAGATTTTTTCGTAGAAACTATTAAAACAACTACTTAATCTAGAAGCAAGAATTGAGTTGAATTAAATAACAGTATTTTCAGTTGATGGGAAGATCGCCTAGATAGAACAGGAAAGAAACTAATTCAGTTCAATCGCTAACGTTTCGACTATAATTTAGTTTTCTCTGAACAATATAATTTAAAAGAAAACACAATTTGGGGTATCTGTAATTTGCATTGAATATGAAAATTACAGATGCCCCAAATTGTGTTTTCTTTTTAAATTATATTGTGCAGAGCTCTGAAGAAGACTAAATTATAGTCGAAATGTTAGCGATTGAACTGAATTAGTTTATCTTTTGTCCTATCTCGGCGAACTTCCCGTCAATTAATATTTATTAAGGGCACAAGGATATCCCTCAGTATTTTCAGTATTTGAAGCAAAAAAGTATTGAAATTAAAAAAATACTGACTCACCAAAAAAGAAAATTTTTACACTAAAGAAATGATTCAGTTTCAATACAAAAACGAAGACCTCTAGTCCAATATACATATATCGTCTTTCATTCTTCCAGAACTCCTCAGTTGGCCGGTACACACGAACATAACATTTATAAAAATATTTAAATTACATAATTCAAAATATGAACTTTTGTCATACTTATTTTGATATTTAATATTGAAAGATTAATTTTAACCTTGGTAATCACAACGGTATTCACGACATCTAACCTAACCTAAATAATCCCATCATTTTCATATATTTTTAAAAATCTGACATTTTATTTGCTTCGCGTATATGTATTTCTAGAAAAAAATAAGGAAATAATTATTGGGTATTACATAAGCATCCTTTCAAACCTAACATAATAACAATAATAAATACTTAGAGTTTTTATATTTCACATTGTCATTCTTATCTGATTGCGCTAGTAAAACATTTTCAGGTAAATTATGAATCAAACATAACATTTCCTATATAGTTTATCGTAGAAACTATTAATCTCAATAGTTTCTAGTTTTTAATACCAAGAATACTGTTATTTAATTCAATGCAATTTTTTCTTCTAAATTGAGTAGTTGTTTTAATGATAAAATGTATTGGAAGTGTTGTGTTTGATTCACTATCTACTTAAGTCGCTTATACTAACGGATTCAGATGAAAACGACAATATAAAATATAAAATATAAAAACTATAGGTATTTGTTTTTGTTATTATGTTAGGTTTGAAAGGATGCTTATGTAATACCCAATAATTATTTCACTATTTTTTTCTAGAAATACATAAACACAAAGCAAATAAAATGGTAAGTTATATGTTTGTACTAAACGCCGTTGCCGCTCAATAGTTATATGACCATAACTCTTTCATTTTCGCCTCTTTTTTGGTTCGTTCTTTTTCATATATCAGACTTTTTATGTTACCGGTTATAATTATGATTATTTATATTTTTTTCTAAGAACTCGATGATTTATTGGATAGGTATATTTTAAAACTGCTGGTTCTATTTCTGCAAACCTGAAGAACCAAGGTCTACTCTTATTAAGAAACTCATTATAACATAACAATTGGAGATTCACTACCTCTTTTTGTCCGCCTTTTGTTTCCGAACAAAATGGAACTGCACAGCACCGAAGCATAATTAACAAGTTTTTTTTTATTTGCTGGTGTAAGAAATAATTGTAATAAAACACTATAAACTTTTCCCGCGCCTAACAATAACTTTTGACACGTCCTTACTCGATCAGTGGTGCCAACTGGTGAGCCTGAATACGTTAGACCTCATTAGGGAGTTAAATCTATAAACGTCGAGTATTTTAATCACCGTCTGTCTGTGTTACGATACAGATTCTCCTATTTTGATAGTTCCTCTGCACAGAACTGTTATTAGTTCATTATGACAAACCGTAGGATACATTTTCAGATTTATGCTTATTTTGCTCCTTGGTCAATATGGCTATGCTTGTATCCAATTTGGTTCCATCTATGTACCATTCTTGATCTCCAGGTAATATTTCTGGGATCATTTTTGAAATTAGCTCTCTCAGGTATTACGAGTACCTCACATTCGCCTGTAATCCCCACAACTCTTGTAACATTATTGTTCGTTATGTTTTGTATATGCCATCAGTTTTGTATTCAGGACTACTCCCAGATACTTGACCATAGGCATTGCTAGTAAAAGTGACTCAAAGGTTTTATTGTTGTACAACCATGTAGGTTGGTAAATAACGTGTGATCAAATAATCACGTAAAAACATTTTTACATCGGCAAATCTGGAATATTTGTTAAGTATCAGCAATTTTACTACAACCTTAGATGTCTATTAAGTCGATTCTCTTTTTGGTTGGCTTCATCGATTCAAGAAAAAAACTGAATCGAATCGGCATAACGAATCGAAACAGCCTATTGATTCAATTTAAATCGCACATCGAATATAATGTAGAATTTAAATAATATGTGAAAATAAAAAGTATCTTCTTTAAGAAAATAAACATTACTTTGTGTAGTGAAACTTTTTAACGCATCCTTTACATAGGAAGATATTTTTAAAATCTGAACTTCATGAAGTTGTATAATTCCGGCCTATTATTTTTTGTTCATTTCAAAAAGCAGTAGCATTAATGGAACACTCTGTACTTGTATACCTTGGCATTTATGAAAATTGCTGTATTAAACTACCAAAATTCATGTTTTACGTATTCTATCAAGTAGATAATGAGAGTTACAGAACACGACACATTTGAAATATTTTTGCATTTCAAGGACCATCTATTATTGTCCTAAAATGACAAAAATCGGCTAAGATGTATGTATATTTATTTCCGTTCGATTCATTATTTACAACATGAAATTTGCAGCACGTGATAAAAACCTTGGTTAACTGGAAATTCAAGTTGTTCAGTATTACCAAAAATTGTGGATAAGTATTACATGACTGACCATTATTACTACTAATTAAATAAATAAGAATACCAATGTGCCATCTAGTAAGGAATAGCTACAATTAGGATTGCGTGAAAGTTAGAGTATAGAAGACAGTGAAAACACAACTGACAGTAAAGCCGATTTCAGAAAATCACGTAGTGCCTTTAGCAACATTCCCCCACCACCTTATTTAATAATCGTAATGTTGATTCGATTTGATTCGATCTGGCTCCTTGCGAATCAATTCGCAATTCAATTCGAATTACCAAAAACAATTCGATTAATTGAATCGAACCGATATGTTTTGCAAATCGTAAATCGATCAATATTTCCCGATTTGCACAAGACTAACGTTCATACATTTTAGTATAGTTTATACGAGCACAATTGAAATCGTATAAAAACTAAAAAGCCAGCAAAAACAGTCGGCATCTCTTTATTGTACATATACAATAATATGTAGAATAAAGAGACGCCGATTGTTTTTGTTGGCTTTTAGTTTTTATACGATTTCAATTGTGCTCGTATAAACTATAATTAACTAGTATAATAATTTGTTTCAATTAGTATTGTTATATTTCTATCTTGTGGCGTAAATATGTGTAATTTAATGTTATCACGACACCGGTAACACAGTCAAAATTTAACAGTTTTAAAAACAAATTAAGTTCCTCTTCTTGGCAAAAGTTTAAAATATAGAGTGGAATGAAATATAATAACTGAAAATTTTTTTTGCTAATTATTATTTACTAACTTTTACAAATCTTATCACAGAGTATACCATATATCTTTTTAAACAATCATTTTCCCGGCTATTTGCCAAAACGCTAAAACTTGATTTACAAAAAAGATAATATGCACATTATGTTCAGTACGACTGACTTAATAATGTTGTTTATATTTTCAACTATTCTGTCTAGTAAAACCAAAAATAAATAAAACAAAAAGTACTCACCAGTTGAACACTCACTTTAAAAACTTTAAAATATCTACCGACACGTGTTTCTGCTTGCGGAGCTTCATCAGGGTAGCCAGCTCATTTAAAGAATCCAAAGCAACTAAACTTGTAGTAAATCTTAATGTAATAAACATTAACGACTTCAGAGAACAGAATAATTGAAATTATGTAGTGGAAATTCCCCTTAGGTGAAAATAATTTAAAAACAAATTAAGTTCCTCATCTTGGTAAAAGTTCAAAATATAGAGTGGAATGAAAAATAATAACATATGTTATACTTATCTGTGATAAGATTTGTAAAAGTTAGTAAATAATAATTAGCAAAAAAATTTTCAGTTATTATTTTTCATTCCACTCTTTAACTGTTTTTGTGGGGTTAACATTCCTTATCTTCAAATTAAGTTAATGCTTCATTCGTCTTTTCCAGATTAATTATTTTTTCAATCAGTGCATTAAATGTCACGTAATTTAATGCATCGATAAATCTCTGTGTACAGATTTATAGAGTTTATACTGGAATTAGAAGTTTAGAATACCCGTTCGCTTATCAGCTATATTAAAGTCACGTTAAACGCTAATTAATATCTTCGGGCTATAAGTTAATGTAGGAACACGATCACACGATATTGCTTTGTGTTTATTTTACCATTTATCTTGCTATCTATACAGTTACTACGATTTATGGGTTGATCATGATACCCTGCCTACTTACCTACATTATCTATTATCTTCTGGGAAGTTTTTTATTGCCAAAGCCAAAGCTAAAGACAGAAGAATCTAGAAATATATCGGAAAACTTTACCTTTTTTCTAGATAACATTTTTAAAGGCTTTAAAGACCAGCATTTAATTGTCGTAATAAAGCAACTTTAATATTCTGAAATTCTGAAGGAAGGGACTTTTCCTGTTTTAGTGTAAGGTGAAGTGGGGTAACTGTGGAGTAAAATTTGAATAGTGTCCATTTACACGGAGTTTAATTAAAAACCAATTAAATTAAAAATTGCATATTCATTCATTTTATCATCTATTGAACTTTTGATATTGTTAGACCAAAATCCTTATTTTAAAATTGTTTCGGAACTTTTTTTAAAATTATGTGTATACACACTTGCCCCAGTATATGGGACAAGTGTGTAACGTTCCGACAATTTCGATACGATTATCTGTAGACGATTTATGGGGCAAGTGTGTAAAAAAGCAAAATTTTCAATACGACTCAGCGTTTAGAGAATTCGTAAAGAATAAAAACCAAATATTTTATAAACTTTCTTATTAAAATGAAATAAGGAATACTAAACATCAAAGTATAAAATAAAACTTTTTGCTGCTTTAACGAACTGATTTCATTCAACATATGCCGAAAATCAATATCAAATCGAATTAAGCCTCGCCGAAAGATTGCAGGCTTCAGAAATGCTTTAATAACATCACTTCTTGAAACTACGGAACATTGTTCTGGATTTGCCCAAGTAAAAGTTATCGAACTTGAAGGATTCAACGAATGTACCTTTCTAGTGAATTTTACTTCTAATTCGTCTTTTCTTTATTGGCTGAAATTATTTTTTCAACATAATGTCGTCGTAATTTCTTAGTAGCAAAAACAACCAATATCCAGTCTTCTACTTCGGCATCTTCTGTGGTTTTAGCTATTTCTATCATATATTCATTCAACAATTCATGTTCTATTATTTGTTCTTCTACGTCTTTATCACTATCGTCATATATAATCTCGTCTTTATCTGATATTTCATCTTCATCTTCGACTATGTCCACTTTTGTTTTTTCTTAGATACTCGAGTATTTTTTATTTTTGTGATGTTTCACGTTTTTCTCTCTTGTAGGTGCTAAAGAACCTCTTCTCCTGTAGTAACTTCTGCACCTGCAGCAATTTTTCTTTTAGACTTCATTACGTCTGCAGGTCTGCTTTGTTTCATCGTAACAAGCAGTAACTCCCTCAAACGTGCAAACATCTTTTTCTGTGTTTTGGATTTTTGAGGAAGTGCCAGGATGAGTTTCTTGTTCTGCAGGTGGCGCAGAGTATGCATTGTTTTCAGCGTTACCGGTCTATTTTCTGTTATGTTCCGCCTATCGTTGATATGCTAAAGGATCACACTGCTCGTTAGTAACAACACTAGAGTTATATGGAAATATGCCTCTTTTTCAAAAACCATTACACATTATTTCGGGCTCTAATTCCTTCCATATTTCTCCGATCAATGTACTAAATTTTTTCTTTGGTATTTCTCGCCATTCATGTGTCTCTGCCACATAAGGAGATCATTATCCCGTTTAACTTTTAATAGTTTAAAAACGCTTAAATTAAGTGGTTGGAGAAAGTGAGAGAAATGAGGAGGAAGTTAAAGTATTATTACGTCGTTTTCCTTAGCAGTTATGATCAATAGTTCATCTATATGAGAAACATGGCCATCATAATTCAGTAAAGGCGACTTGGTAGCTCCAGAAGCGTGTAGTACCGTTTTTTGAAAACAGCATCAGAAGATTTCTGATTCCATCCATCCGTTGGATGTGGCCGCATATGTTGTACCTGGAAATGTTTCAGTGGAAGGTGCAATTCATTCATCCCAGATATTTTTTTCCCTTAAATACAATCAAGAGGGGTGCCTTCAATCCAGCAACTGTCATTAAGACTGACGTATTTTCCCTGCCAATACGAACTGTTGTTCTTGATGATGGAGTTCCTTTTCTTCCAACAATTTTTGTTTTGTATGGATTTAACAAAAAAATTGTCTCGTCTAGATTCTAGATTTGGTGGGGATTATCTTGTAAATTTAGTTTATCCAGCTGTTTTTTAATATATCGAAATATTCACTAATAATAAACGAGTCCAAACATTTCTTGCAAATTCAATTGATTGTGGCTTTTTGTTAGATATATTGTGACGCTTAGAAAATCTTAGAAACCAGTCCTCTCCTGGACACCCAGCTTAAAATGACGTTCTAAGACCATTTCGTGTGACATATTCTTCGACAATTCTGAAGACTTCCTGCCTTGTTAATCCCCAACTTCATTTTTCCATCGTAAATAAACCCTCTGCAAGCTTAGTTTCATCTACCAACGGAATAACTGTGCTTCTCCCAATAGTTGCACTTTTGTGACCCCTTAAACCTCATGGTAACTGAGGGTTATTTGTAGTATGCCATATTTTTTGTGAGCTGCAATTGAGTTATTACGCAACTTTTAATGTCTGAAATTACTCTCATTAAAGTGGCTTTGGTATATTTTGTGGCTCTTTCGCTTTTTCTTTTATATACCAGCACAATAATTATTCATAGTGAGGTTTGCTACAAAAAAAAAACACTAAATTGAAGTCAATTTGTGACAAGAATTGAGGAGCATTACTGCAAAAGGCAATAAATCCATAATTGACCCGTTTTGAGGTAGGTGTGGATTCGAGTGCTCTTGGCTGACTGCTACAACATGCAATCATAATTTTTTGACAAAAATCAATGGATCACCATTTTATAATGCTCTGAAATTCATATTTTTCTTCAAAGCCCAACAAATCCTTAACAGCAAACTATTATATTTTTATGGGGCAAAATACAACAAATGTCCTTCGACTTATGACATAAATATTTTCAAAATGCAACAAATCCAATATGTATTGTAAAGTCAATAAAATTAATTTATCTGAAAACTGATAGTGACATCTATGTTCTGGCAGCTTAACTATACTTAAGAAAACAGTTGAATAGTTCTAAATTCATACACGAAACTGTAAGGTACCGACAGGGGCCACAGGTTTTGGTGTTTACTATTACAAACAACTGATGCATAATACATGAAGTACATGAAAATTTTAATGAAGAGGAAGACGAGAAATAAATATGCGATTGTTTAGTGGAGGAGGATCCCGCTATTCACATCTAATTTCATTTAGTTTCTTTTATTGTGTTCAAATAAAGTTTGTGAGTTTTTGCAATAAACGAAACTTAACAAATCCCATGTATGATTAATCAAAGGCGAACAAATCCACATTATTTTAGCAAAACTTGACAAATCCATAACAACCACATGATTTTTCCTAAACTACTGGGTCAAAAATTATAATAATGAGCGAGTTAAATTGATTATTTTTTTTGTATAATCATCCGTGTGTCAGTAAAATTAAATTTTTAGTGTTGCGGTGTCCAATAAATTATACTGTCTCTTGTAAAATTGATGTTAAAAGATTTGTTGATTTTTGAAATAATGCTCCTCAATTATAATTGAGGCAAGATTGTACTTTCGTACATTCTTACCCCCACTGTTTACTACTCAAATGCATTTAACGGGGGCAAGTGTTTAATACTCAAGTTCTAACCTTTAAACGTAATCAAAAACAATGTTTGAAAAACTATAGAATAACATATCTTTAATGAATCATAACTGAGTTGAGCATTACGTCAGGTAGTAATAGGTTATCTCTAACACTCCGTTCGAAGTTTTAGCCAAAAATAGACGAGGCCTTTGTAAAATGTTCAAGTTTTAGTTTTCAATCAAAGAGTAACAAATTCAAGAGTTATTCCTTCTCGATCATTGGACGCCAAGTGTAGCAAAAAGCAACAAATCCTTTTAGCAGATATGCACGCACAAATGTTAATCATCTAAAGGAATAAACCCTGAGGTACTGCAGAGCCACCGAATAAATTTTGTGTATTTTAGACTGCACCAACTTGTATGTTTCTTTATGCAGTTCCATTAAAGCAAATTGTTATGCGATTTTTGTGAATATCCCTAAACAATGATAAATACGTGTTGCATATTTCATTATTACATCAACTTTTCGGTGTTTGAAATTCAGGTAATTTGTTGGTCAAAAGAGAACAAATCCATAAGCCATGGCAACCAAAACTGTAAAAACCTTGCATCTCACGCAAATGCAAACAAATCCTTATTAGATATGCAAATAACGTGTGTAATGCTTTGGCAAAAATTTTAAAATTTCATATTTTTTACATACTTTTAAGGGAAAAAAATTAAGTTCCATTGCACATATACCACGTTTGTGTTAACTGTAACATAATAAATTTGTTTTTATTGATCTCTTTAAATAAATTTTTCTTTTATTATTAGCGAATATATAAAATTTGACACTAATAGTTTACTTAACCCATAACTGGTACTAGCTTTTTGCAACCTAACTGGTACACTGGGGTTCGGTTTTAACACAAAATATATTATGAAATTTTGCAAAAAAAATCTTAGGTTTCATTATTTCTTATTATGTTAGTCACATAAGAACTGATCTGTATAAAACACATTGTGGAAATGAAACAAATTTATCCAGAAGGAAAAAAGTAAGAAAAAAACATCAACATTATAGCCATATGAATAAAATGAAAGAAGTGAATAGGAAGCCAGCATTGCTTCTATGCTCTTCAAGCATCACTGGACTCTGAAGCAAAAAAACATAACATTTTAATTCAGTATACAAAAAATGACAGCCATGTTTCTACTTACGAAGACTGGTTGTCATTACAAAATCTGTATCGAATTTGTTATAAAAAGTGTTGCTGCACACAGTTTTGGAACATTCGAAACATTTTGTTGAATATTTTTGGCCCTTCAACCGCGGGCAATAGACACATTATTCGTTTAATTCGGTAATTGACTCTCCATTATTTTCTCCTTCCCCTTGCGAAATTTCTGCTTCAGACTTTGAGGCATATAATAAAATATGTTTCTTTAGGGTATTAGATGAAAACTTCAATACTCAATGTAATACGTAAAATTTAGCCTAGGTTTACATGCGAAATATCAGAATTATTTGTAATTTAAAATTACAGAACCTTTAAAAAAAAGTTACCTCATAGAAATAGAGAAAAAATAACTAATTTTCAGCCGTTGTAATTAATATCTTTATATATAATACAATAATATAGTGTCACTAAAAACAATAGAACCTCATTTGAAACGTATATTTCATATTTTTGTCTACTGTATTTTCTGCATTTAATAATATATCGCTAATAATGATAAAAAACAAAAGCCAATCATTCAAGTTTGTGACATTGCCGAACTCAAAATTCAATGATTCAAAACTGTAAAAATATACAGGGGTCATGAAAAAACTAGAAAGTTGCTATCATTTCCCCAAAATGATAAATACTTTATTTTAGTCTTGACTATATCATATTATATCGTTTTTCTATGTTAAAAATTACAATAAAAGGGGTTCATGTGTCAGTGACATCTGGTATAATCGAAATTGTTATAACACTTTTAGAACTATTTAACAATTAATTATTCTTCCATTATCAATAATAATTAATTGAGAACTGAATGGTGATGGCTGAAGTTTGGACGCACTGTTCAGTATCCAGACACAACTTACTTACCAAATAGAATAGTATGTAGTGATTAATTCACGTCCACATCGTAGGATGGAGAAATAAGTTATGAGCAATTTTTACAAAAAATTTATTATTAACAACAAATTTTTAATTACTGGCCAACGTTTTCGTGGATAGTTTCCACCATCTTCAGGGCTGCAAGGATCAAATTATGTTTTAAAATCAGTACGATATTCATATAATTTTGACAAAAAAAATAAATGAATAAATAAAAGAACTACATTACAATACATAAAGGATAAAAATACATAAAACTTTACATTAGATCATATAATGGATAAAATTACATAAAACAAGAAAAATGTAGAAACTAAAAAAAATTTCATTAATTTAAGAAATTCAAAAAAGAATTAAAAAAATTAGAATTAAAAAGGAACTTACTCAAATTAATATATTGCTGTAGCGTCAATTTTAATTAAAGTCGAGTTTTTTATTAGAAAAAATTTCAGTATAAAAACACAAAATACCGGCTAGTTGATATTATTAAACAATAATTCTAATCTAATAAACAACTGCCATATTCACACAGTTAATATTTTCAACACACTGAGGAATGTATATTTAGTAATGTTGGTATAGAGGATGGAGAAATATAATATAAAGATAATACTGAGTACTTTTTTGATAGGGTACTATGAAATTGTTAGTTTTAAGGCCTATAGGTGGCAGTTGAAAATTTATTGTTAAATTGTGGTTGTTTTTTGTAAACAATTTTGATTCTAATTTTTTATTCATTTTCAACTTAAATTAATTAAAATTTTTGTTAATTTTCAAATTTTTTTTGTTTAATGTAATTTTATCTATTATGTGATATAATGTAAAACTATGTATTTTTATCCTTTATGCGTTGTAATGTAGTTCTTTTATGTATTCATTTGTTTTTTCTTTGCCAAAATGATGTGAATAATGGCTCGCACTGATTTTAAAACATAATTTGATTCTTGCAGCCCTGAAGATGGTGGGAACTATCCACCGAAATATTGGCTAGTAGTTAAAATTTATTGTTAATAATAATTTGTTTGTCCAAATTACTCGTGACTTATTTATCCATAGAATAGTATGTTATCTGGATTTGCATCTTTATTTTGCATCGATCTTATTAAACTTCTCCTAGTTGCTCTGTTATTGAATTTGAATTGATATTATTATTTATTCTCTCGAGATTTTCAATTACTTTTTCTTGATAGAATTCAGAAATACTCTGAACGAAAGATAAGAAAAAAAGTTCTCAAATATTCGAGTCCGCTATAAGTGTAATCATCATATAAAAACACATCATACTGGAATTGCCACTATTTTATTGATTTCTCTTATAAGAGAAATTTATGTATTTTTTTTTATCTACACTTTCCATAATTGGCGTTTAGATGTCTTTTTCGCAAGTAATACAACAAGTATATTAATAATTATCGAAAATTAAATTCGATCGATTATGAGAAACACAATATGTTGCTTTTAGGAAAGCAACATATTTTGTTTCGAAAAAAGAGAACGAATTTGTGATAATCGTTAAATAAACCATTTGTATTTGCTAAGATTATTCCTTGAATTGAAAATTAAATTATGCTCAAACCATTTAAATAATTATTTAGTGTAAATTTTAATATTAAACCGACAATTGTTACAAATATTGAATGTAATATCATCCAAATTTAATACATTTTTACTGTGACAAATAATGAAGTTTCAGTTGATGTATGAGATAGATAGAAACATTTTATTTCCCCACAGCATGTACATACACATATAATATACAATAACAATAACGAAATAAATTTTACATTATAACAAATATATACATATATATGATGCATACCAACATTTATTTAAGCTTTAGATAAAGCGCTTAGAAAACAATAAAAAATAATAAAACATATTATTTTACCTATTATAATAGAATTTTGAAACAAAAAAATATATAAATAAAATAAAAAATAGTTCATACACATGTATATACGCATACATACATATATGTCATATATATGTCACACATATACACTCTCATGCACATAGATAACCTGACCTTTTAACTAAAATCTTCTTCAAAAAGTTCATTTAAGTCATAGAAGACTTTGGCTTTTAATATCTTTTTGATTTCCTTCTTAAATGCATTAAGAGGATTCTGCTTGACCGATTCTGGCCAATGGTTAAATATTTTTATACCTATATATATAGGTCCCTTTCTATTTACATCTAAATTATATAAGGGTGTCAAGAACTTATTTTTGCATCGTGTATCATGACCATGAATTTCTGAATGTGTGGGCAGCTTTTTTTTTTTTTTTTTCCTTACAGGTTGCGGTTTAAACTACCCGCTGTACTGAAGCTTAAGCTTATTGTACCCCATAGTCTCATTACTCCATAAGACCCGTTCTATTCCAGAAGGCGAGTATACAGTTTATGGGAGCTCTGACTATCTCTTCCGGGGTTAAAAGTGGTCCCTCGAAGTGTGTTAGTCTCATTGCCGTTAGGGCTGGGCATTCACATAAGATGTGGTGGGGAGTTTCTTCCTCTTCACCACACATCCTGCAATCTGGATTGTCTTTCACCCTTATATTGGTTAGGTGTTTGTTTAGTGTGCAGTGTCCTGTTAATATTCCCACTGCACACCTCAGCTGTTTTCTGCTCAGCTTTAGCATTTCGTTGGTCCTTGCTCTAGATATTTCTCCGATGAACAAGCGTGATTGTCTCATTCCCGGTATCTCTATCCAGTGCGAGTAGTGTTTCTGTCTTAATAGTTCCTTTACCGATCCTTTTGCGGTGCTATAAGATACCCCGCAGGTCGGTTCGGGACCTGTTAGAATTGATTTAGCGCCTTTTCTGGCTAGCATGTCTGCTTTTTCGTTTCCCGTATTTCCCTGGTGTCCTCGTGTCCACTCCAGTTGTACACTGTTGTGTTCCGTAAGTTTCTCCAGGGACTCCAGGCAGTCTTTTACTGTTTTAGATCGTATTTCTACTGCTTCCAGAGCTCTGAGGGCTGCTTGGCTGTCAGTGATGATGCGGATTCTCTTATTTTTGTATGCCCTCCGTATCATTTCTTGTGCACAGACGTCTATTGCTGTGATTTCAGCTTGGAACACTGTTGCGATACTTCCGAGGTTCAGGCTGATGTCTGTCCCTGGTTGTTCTCCCGCAACTCCTGCTCCGGTACTGCTTGACGTTTTTGATCCGTCAGTATACCAGATGGTGTCATTTTGTTGTCTCTGCATCCTACCTCCTTCTTCATCCCTTTCAGGTATTTTTACCCTGAAAGTTTTTGTGAAGTTGTAGGTTGTGCTGATTCTGTCTGACTGCATATCGAGTAGCCGATTTTTTTCCTACATATTGGAATACTTCAGTATGGTATCCTTTCCTTGAGATGGTCCCATATCCAGTTGTTTTCAGCCTGTATGCTGCCATTAGTGCCTCATTCTCCACCACTAGGTGTAGTGGAGGTAGGCCTAGCAGTATTTCCAAGGCTGCGGTCGGCGTTGTTGACATTGCTCCCGTGATTCCTAGACATGCAAGTCTTTGCAACTTGCCTAGTTTTCTCATCGCCTCTCCTTTTCCGGCCTTGTGCCACCAGATCAGGGAGGCGTAGGTTATTATTGGTACGACGACTTTTTGGTACAACCAGTGCACCATTTTTGGTTGAAGTCCCCAGCTCTTGCCCACCATGCTTCTGCAGGTCCATAAGGCCCGCGTGGGCAGCTTACTTTGTTCTTTATGTATATTTATACTAATTTTATATATATACAAATTTATTAGCGGTGATTTCGGTCAGGTATAATTAATTTTATTATTTTTTTCTAACGTTTCGGTTTATTACACCATTATGAGAGAACTACAATTAATATAATATTTTAAAAAATTACAACATGAAATCAATTCTTACATCTTACCGATATAAAATGATAATTCTTGAAATAAGACATCTTGTTATATACTCACTATTTAAGCAAAACACCTACAGTAAATCATATGTATACATTTCCAACGTTATCTCTGTAACATAAACAAAACTTTAAGAGCCTACAAACCATGTCAAAATATCTCAGTTGCGTTAAAACGGACAATCTAATAAGATGTAACAAAATTTAAAACAAATACCTAATAATTAATAGTGTAAGTAAATTGTAATGTACAATAACCATAACTATGTTTAAAATATTATATTAATTGTAGTTCTCTGATGATGGTGTAATAAACCGAAACGTTAGAAAAAAATAATAAAATTAGTTATACCTAACCGAAATTCCCACAAAAAAAAAACTATCAAATACAAATTTGTTAGCGTAAATATATGATCTCTCTTGAAATATTCTCTGCACGACTCCCATGCTTTTAGACCATAGAGTGCTTTTATGGCTCTTTTTGTATTAAGAAACTACTTTTAGCATTAACTGATGTTCCCCAGAATTGTATTCCATATTGCATGACACAATAAAAGTGTTAATAATATAATGTTTTACCTACACTAAAACCGATGTTTTGTTTAATTGTGTTTATTGCAAAAACAGCACGACTTAATTTTTTATTTAACTCAATAATGTGCATTTTTCAGTCTAATTGTTGATCTAAATGAATGCCAAGAAATTTTGTGCATGTCGTGGGAATCACTTCTCCACTATTTGTTGATATAACTGCGTCAGGTAATTTTTTATTTGGTTCCATATACGGAATGTTTTGTTAAAATTTAGAACTAACTTATTGGCTGCAAACCAATTAAACAGATCTTTTAGTACTATATTTGTTATATTTACTAATTCACCCAGGTCACTATGTCTTAAAGTTACGCTTGTTTCGTCAGCAAACTGAGAAAATTTCGCTAATGGAAAATTTTGTACTATGTCATAAACGTATATTAAAAAAAAGTTGGTCCATGGATGAACCCCTGAGGGACACTACATTTAATATAATCAGGGTTTGATCTTATTCTGTTTATTTTCCCCCTCTCACTAGATGTTATCTCCACGGACATAGTACTGTTACTTAAATATGATTTAAACCACTTATTAACAATACCTTTTAATCCATAACATTCCATTTTGTCAAGTAATATTTTGTGATCGACGCAATCAAATGCCTTAGATGAATCGCAAAATACTGTAATTGGTATGTCTTTATCTTCTAATATTTTATTTATGTTAGTTATTAGATCAAAAGTCGCAGCATGTAGTAATTTGCTTTTGGAAACTATGGAAACAAGATAGCACACGGTGAGCTTGAAATAAATTTAAATCAAAACTTCTATTACTGCAAATGTCTACAGATTTTGAATCTAGTATGTTTTATTTTAAAACAAAAATGAAAAAATCGGCGGACAACTTTTTGAAAGAAATCACTTTTATTATTTTACAAAAAAAATCGTAGTTGGGGTATTTTTTTCTTATTTTGAAAAATCTGCCAGAAATCGAGTTTTGCAGGTAGATATTCCCGGTTAGGTGCATTATGTTCCTTTGTCATTCACCTTTTCAACAACCTAATATATAATAGGTTTCTTTTTAAAAGCTATCTGCCGAATTCTTTCATTTTTGTTTTAAAATAAAGCTGAAACATTGTAGATTCAAAATCTGTAAAGACATTCGCAGTAATACACACAGTTTCGATTTTAATTTACCTCAAGCTCACCGTGAGCAACCATAGTGAGTTTCAATATTGAATAAAATCTGCCAATAACAAAGTGAGATACGAAAACGAAAATACAGGTTTATTTCCAATCATCATCCGAAATACAAAAATGAAAACACATAGAATTCAATGCACAGAAAATTATGTAACTGCCCGGAGAGTCCGTACCTACATTTTATATATCTAATATCTTAATACATAGGGCGATTCGTAATTACGGGACCAATAATAAACAAACAATAAAGTGTTGTTTGTTATATAGAGCATAGTACGATACCACATAATAAGGGCTCATGAAAGACAGTTTTTTCTAAACGGCTTGAAATATCAAATTGTAACTTTAGGTAGGCATAAGGGTGAAATAACCCACATTTGGTTGTACCTCCTAAAATTGTTCCCCGTGTTTTAAGTTTTTTTGGAGAGACGGTTCTGCCTTCTCCTTACTTTTTTATTTTGAACTGTTGAAATAAAAATTGACAAAGAAAATAATCTTTGGTCTAAGAGGCACACAAAAAGTTGTTTTTGTTGATATATGGTAGAATGAGCAGTTCTTGAGTTCTGGTTTTTATTCTGGTATGTTCAATTCATTTTTTTGCATTATGAAAATTAAGAGGAAATATTTCTTTAGGCTGAATTTGATATCTATTGTCAATATAGTTTCAGAAATTTTGATCATATTTACTCTATGCGAGCGTATGAATAATGTCATAGCTGCAGCTGGGCATTACAAAGAAAAAATCCCACATATACATCTTCCGAACAGAAAAATATTTTTAAAAACAGAACAACGAATATATAAAATCACGAAGTGGAAGTTACGCATGGCGCCCAAAAATTGTAAGATCTCTAAAAGTAGAGGAGAGTATATTGAATTTTGTATAGAAAGATCTTCCAAACGACTATAATACGAGTATTAAACGAGCAGCAGTTACATCCGTTTCATATTCAAAAAGCTGAAGAACTGTTTTCCGGAGATAGGCCCTTGCGCTTTCATTTTTGTGAAGTAATACGTGAACGAATGCAAGATATTATAAATTTTCTAGGTAACATTCTGTTTACAGACGATGTGACATTTACTAGACAAGGAATAAATAATTTTCCAATGCTCATTTTGGATTGATGAAAATCCAAAGACAATAAAAGAAACCGGTGGACATTTAAAGTATATACTACAATTTTTTGGACAAAAATTTTAGCAAATCTCAAGTAGCAGAAGACAAAGATTTCTGAACGATGGCGCCCTTCCCCATTTTACTATAATAGTCAGAAGGTAGCTGCACACTCATTTCCCTGAAATGTGGCAGGTGTGCCTATCCACTGGCCTGAACGTTCGCCAAACTTCAGCTCTCTTTATTTTTCATTATGGGTCTATTTAAAATCAAAAATTTATAACATTGAAATCAGTACTCTTGAGGAATTGATAGAGATAATCGTTAACGAGGACACAACTCTTCAAAACAATCAAGATGTGTTGCACCGGGTAGCTAATTCACTGGAGAGAAAAACAATATTATGCGTTGACGAAGATAGAGGTTATTTTGATAAATTACTTTGATTTTTGAATAAAATATGTTTTTGAAAAGTTAAAAAAAATTAAATTGACAATAAATGTTATTTTAAAACAATTGTATAGCTTATGTAATGCTATTTTAAGAAATAGAAAATGTTTCAGATTTAGGAAACGTGTTTCGAATTACCACACAATAAAATATAGATGTTCCTCATGCATTACATTTCCTCAATATTTTTCTTTAAATGTCAGTAGATAAGTACTTCAAAAATTTCAGAATTACAAATCACATCACTCTTAATATTTATGAAGCGAGAAAATGAAAATTCTTGAAATGGACATATCCTAAACATATATTGATATTTATATTTGAAAATTAAGTAAATATATCTCACCAGTTTCTCACAAATGCGTTGAAACGTCTTTCGATCATAAATTCTCCGAGCAGAGTATCGTTTAGCATAATAATAATCATTTGGCTTTTAATGCATTACTTGACTCAAGTGCATACATTAAATGCATATCATATTCTGCAAAATTGTATTCCATAATAAGGATTTAAAGCAAAGACCATAATGACATTAATCACAAATTTGAAACTAACTCACTACAATCTTAAATATGTAAAAAAATATATATTTCACGTCCATTATTTTTTTAACCTTCCAACAAAATATTAAAATGATTTTTTTTAATTCTAATATAAAGTAATCACGTTGTTAAATAAAAACAGGTTCATAAAACAAGGTGATAAGAAATAATCATTTACGAATTTTAATGCAATTTTTTTTTGAGAATAAATTATTTCAAGAATATTTTCAAAGAAAGGTACTGCAACTACAAAACATTTAGCCTTAATAGCAAACGCCACATAAAATTAGGACGAAAAGGAACAAGAGTAATTCAGATCCATATTAAAAAAATGGTTAACAGCGTATTAATAACAGTGGAAAGTAACAACTGTGAGGTGATTTTTGTTACCTGTTACCTGTTTCAATATGGCTCCATGAACAAAGAAAAAACTTCGGATACAATTCGCCTTTTACCGTTCGCTTGCAATTTTATCAAAAACGGCTCGTTTTTCAATATCAAACAAGGGTATCTTTTTCAAGATAAATATTTAGAAGTCGAAAAATACACTTTAGAACAAAAAATATAACAAACAAAACATTTAGAGGTCAGGTAGGCCGCCCTCGGCGGCCATAATGGGTTTTTGAAAATTATTCAACACTGTCCAAACGGCATTTACAACAGGTGAATGTTGCTCAAAAATTGTGACAATTCAATGTATACAGATTTTACTGTAAGAAAATATGTTTTACACTTCTTTTATTTAAGTGCGAATATCTCAGCAGGGATTCGTCGCAAAGGAATATTTTATTTGAACTTGTAGTTTATACGCCGAGAGATTGCCCATGTTTTCCAGGACATCCTATGTGTAACGGGAAGCAATCGTATATATATATCTATATATATATATATATATATATATATATATATATATATATATATATATATATATATATATATATATATATATATATATATATATATATATATATATATATATATATATATATATATATATATATATATATATATATGTACAACCAAAAGTAGGCACCCTGAATAATTTTGGAGATAACATTTTTTTGAAAAATTGGTGAAACATGTCGACCTTGTTTCCAAGGGTGACATATTTTAATGTAATACTTGTATACCTATCATCATCCCTCTACCTTACACGGCCACCCCCTCAAAAAATTCAAATGGCAAAGGGGGTCAAGTGATACATCTTTTGAAAGGTCATTCAATTCTCTACATAACTGTGTATGTTTTTAAACTTTTATCGATTCGTTCCTGAGAAATAATTGTGTCATTATTTTAGGTTCGGGAAATAAAAATAAAAGAAGCAGTTTAAATTATCGTATGTATTGTTCAAAATGACCCCCACCGACTTCCATACAGTAGTATAATCTGTCTTGAAATTCTGTATGAATATTTCTGAACACATCTGGAGTCAATAAACGGCATTCCCGAACAATTCTTTCACGTAACTCTTCCAGAGATACGGGTTTTGTTGCAAATACATTCGATTTCAAATGTCCCCACAGAAAGAAATCCAAGGGAGTTAAATCAGGTGATCTAGCGGGCCACTCCACAGGACCTCTTCTTCCAATCCATCGCTCAGAAATCCTAGGATTTTATATTGAGTAAAGAGAGACGAGGCCCTACAGTTTATTGTGGAGTCCGAACCACATCTATGACATCGACAGTTCTCTACCATCTTAATCCGAAACAAAGTACAAAATAAAATTTCTAACTTGCCACGGGATGGATTCGAACCATCGATATTCGGTACCGAGTAAATAGCTATAAGCGCCTTACCCACTCGGCTACCACGTCCCATTTTGAATTAACTAATTTAAATACTTTTGTAACTTTATAAATAATTTATAAGCTAACTAGCGCTCTGAAGAGTTCAGAAGAGTGAAAGTAGACATACATCGGACTAGGGGTTTTCGTTTTTTTTGTATTGCAATTGAACGAAATCATTTCTTGAATGAAAATTTTCCTTTTTGGCGAGTTAACATTTTTTTCAGTGTCAATATTTTTTTTGCTTCTAATACTAAGAACACTGTTATTTAATTCAGTGCAGTTCTTACTCCTAGACTGAGTAGTTGTTTTAATAGTTTCTATGGTAAAATGTATTGGAAGCGTTGTTTTTGATTCATTATATGCCTAAAACTTTTATACTAGCATATTTAGATAAGAATGTCAATATAAAACATAAAAATCTAGGTATTTATTATTATTATCATGTTAGGTTTAAGAAAATGCTTTTGTAAAACCCAATAATTATTTTATTTTATTTTTTCTTCTAGAAATGCATAAGTACGATGCAATAATATGTCAGATTTTTTTAAAAGCAGTTTTCTACGATAATTCGTAAATAACTCTATCATCTCGTTTAGAAATCTGATATTTTTTAATTACCAATAAATAATAATTCAAATTGAAATGCACATGTTACAGTTTATTTCAAAATTATTTCCAACAAAAAAACGTTGGCTTCTTTGATCCATTGTAACGAAGTGACTTTTCAGTTAACAATTCTTTGTTGTAGTAAGACCTGATTGGGTCCATCTGTCACTTTGGTACACCCTGTATACTATAACTAGTATGAATGTTTCCGTTAAAACCGTTTTGAACCAGAGTGCAAGTTCTTTTAGAAGTCCAGTATGTGGAATAGCAATTATTTACTAAACATAATTGTTTGTGTAATTTGTTTAAATAATTTATAGAATAAATTATTGATTTTATAGTAAAATATTAATCCAGGACTTTTTTTAAAGATTTTTTTTGTAAATATAGTTTTAAAATTATGAGAAAGCGATTCCCAGCGTAGGAATATTTTATAAACGTTTGTTTGTATAAAATAACGCAGGGAATATGTTTATGCACAGTACGCCAAGTTTGCTTGGAATACATTTATGACGCGCGCAATTTGTTCGGAATCCTTTGAAACACGTAGGCACGTGACTTTCGGGTGGTGGATCTGTGAATAAACCCGCACGCACGAGCTAGGAATAGTATCTTCTGACAAGTAGTCAGATACTCCAACCATACAAGCAGCTCCCAAACTCCACTGTGCTCCAACGAATCCTCCAGTGGTAAGAATTATTTTTCACAATTTTATTGCTTTATTGTTGATTTTGGTGCATTTCCGTCATTTACCGTTTGTGTCCGCATTTCTGCTATATTTTCTTGTCCGTTAATTGTCTACAAATACAGTACGACCCGAGATATCCGGAAAATATCGTGGTTCATCAAGTGAATCCGGGTTACCTATTTTAACTACGAGCATATCGGGATTTCATTAGTAGATACCGCACGAGTGAGGTTTTTCTCTAGAACTGTGAAAGGTATCTCACCGTGCCCAGGGAAGTAATACATAAACCGTTCTGTTCAGCGTGTGTAAGGTTTTCCTCTAGAACCATGAAAGGAACCTTACCACGCCCCCCGGTAGAATTGCCAATCCGTAGCCACTATATCTGAGTGGTGAAACAAGAAGGCTCGCAGATAAATGTGATAACACCTCTTTTTATCGATACCTAGTGCGAAAATACGCTTTAACTCCGCCCGAATCTCTGGTCTAGTCAGCTCAAGTGACAGTGTGCCTTAAAGACGCGAATTAGTAACTTGGAGCCTGGTGCTATATCACGAGGTCACCATCAAGCATATCCGAATTTCATTAGTAGATTCAGCGCGAGTGAGGTTTTTCTCTAGAACTGTGAGAAGAACCTCACCGTGCCGTGGGAAGTAATGCACTAACCGTTCTGTTCAGCACGAGTAAGGTTTTCTCTAGAACTGTGAAAGGAACCTCACCGTGCCGCGTGGCGTAATATCGTAACCATATCGCTTGATATTTGTATTTACTAGAGACATAGGTCGCTGATCTACAGATATAGCACATCCGCGAGAAACTAGTCATATATACCATCTGTCCCTGGATTAATATCTCGTTGCGGCACCGTGACCACTAGTACCTGGATATTTCTGCACTGCCCATCTGCTGTAATTCCGCCTTAAGCACTAGCTACCAGAGAATCACTAACCGCTTGCCATAGACCCCAAAACTGTAGATTGCTTTCATAACTGCTTGTAGTAATTATTTTAATATTACTTGCTAAAGTAAATACCGTAAACGTAGTCTCAGAAACTTCGCCGTATCATAAACCTCTTGCTTGGTTCCTAGGATGTATCGCTTGTAGATAAAAACTAGTATTTACATTGTTTTTTTTTGTTCTCCTTTAATAAAGTTGTATTTATATATATTTGTTTCTGTGCATTTGTTTTTTTCCCTTCTATGAAATCAATTATGAATAAATTGAATAAGTACCGTTTGCATTCTGACTTTTATTTAAAGGCAAAGGTATAAATAATAAATTTTATTTGAATACTGAGAACCATTTTCGGCAGATCAGGTGAAGTTGTCTATTGCTACGCAACCGACAACCACGCACACAGACCGCCTGGCATTCCGAGTTACCCTAGCTTCTATCGCTGATAGAATAAAGTACACCACTTTAAAACAGGAACGGGCGCTCGAGACCGTTACCGAAATAAAAAATTCAAAAGTACAGCGACTGTACTGAAGGGTGTCGAAGTGACACCACACCCACGCAAAATAAGATTTTGGTGGGTTAGTACGTCACACCATTTACCGCCGTCAAAGAAGCCGATGTTTTTATGTTGCAAATAAGTTTGAAATAAACTTATCTCTTAAAAATTTGGAGAATTAACAAGCACTCTGGATTAAATTGGCAGCACATTTTTTAAAAAAGTTTTGAATGCGTAAAAACTCACCACTTAATTTCACGTAATAATTCAACACGCTTTACCCCTAATTGACTATTGTTTTACCGTTAAGCGGTTACTCTACGTAAAACGGTATTACATTGTTCACTTTCCCAAATTATAATATTATTATGGAAATATCGCACAATAGACCTTATTTAAAAGGAACCAGAATCAATTTGTAACTAAAACTTTTTGAACAATGGAGAGCTTATTCTTTACGTGATAAATGATGGAAAATTATTTAATTAAACGAAACTTCCTGCATTTAGTTTCATTTATGTTTTTAAATAACCATTTAAAATATGGCTAAATAGCACATAATTAAATTTTCACTCGTACAAAACGTGCATTCAATTTTAAGAATGTATTTGTAAAAATAAGAGATCCCCGCATAAAATTTAATCATTTTATTTTAGATATAGAATGTCATACTGTCCTACTTAGAAGAAAAAATTCTTTATGAAATTAAGAAAATAATGTAACTGAAAAAAATCATATAAATAAAATATAATGGATACAAAGCTATCAGGTCTAAAGTTTCAAGAAAGATTCTATAAAATTTTTGAAAGAAGTCAATAACAACGCGTTCTTAGTGATGAAGATACAGTGATTGCACACTCAAAACCTTTATATTTATAAGAGAAATAGATATCTTTTGGTTTTAAGGTTGCTATGCTTACTGGAATGACTGAAGATTGCAGGAGGGAGAAGCTCATCTGTTTGTTTAAAGAAATGTAAAACATGAGGGAATTTTTATTTAAATTCATTTATCGGGCACTAAAACAAGGATTCCGAGGCAATTGTTGTGACAGTTGGAAATATTGAAAATCTGAACTTAATAGAAATTGTTCCTAAGTATAGTAAACTAAGACCTGCTGAAAATGACCATCAACGTTTTTTTCTGTTTGGTACTGAAAAGAAAAGTACATCAAGTAACCTGTTGGCAGTAATAACTTCCGATCTATGCTCAATTTTTTGGACTATCAAATATTAATATTAATAGAACATAATAACTATTTAATATGATTTGAAGGAAACAACTACTCAGCGGGCAAATACCCCGATCTGCATTGGATTATACCTTCAAACCATGATAGATCGATAGCCAATATCATTTGTCAATTCCTAACCAGTAGTTGTTTCCTTCAAATCATATTAAATAACAGTAGTTTAGTCCACCTGGGCTAGAGGTCGCCGCTCTCGGTACTTGCTGCACAAGTCGCTATCCGAAACAGAGACATCTATGATGTCGGTCGGATAGTAGCATTTAGACCATACGAGAAGTTTCATACCTCTCACCACTATTGAACATAATAACATTAATATTAAAAGAACACATTAGCACACAGCTTTAACTGTTTAACATAGTGAGTGGTATATAGTTCAGCCTACCAGGATTAGAGGTCACAGCTCTTGGTACCTGCTTTGTAGGTCTATATCAGTCACCAAGACATCAATGTTGTCTGACGGGTAGTAGCACTGACCACCAGAGGGATACACTTATCACTCACTATGTCTGTTTTGCTTAGTCTGCTTTAGGCTAGCCTGGTTTGTTATTACTATTTGTCTTTTCCATTACTTATGGCATACTGACGAAAACATAACAAATTCGAAATCGGTCTATGTCTAGTGAGGAATTGACAAATGATTTTAGCTGCCAAAGAAGATTGGCAGTTTTAATTCAATGTAGGTCGGGGCTTTAGTCCGCTGAGTAGTTGTCTCCTGTCTTATTCAGCATAAAAATTTCTGTTCTAAAAAATGTGCTAAAGAAGACAAAGTAATTAAACTAGAACAAGTTAAAGAACTAACTAAGACTATTGATGTTCTCAAACAAGAACTAAAAGACAAAGATCTTTATGTTACAAATATAAGGAGAATATCGCAATCCTTTGAAGCCGATATCTTTGACGTGGAACAAAATTACAGAAATGATATTGAAGCTCAGCAAAACTTAATCCAACAATTAAAGGACAGACTAAATTTAGAAACTACTAAAAAATGTCCTTAAAGAAACTGCGGAAGATTCCTCTCAAACTGAGACAAAAACATATGAAAAATGTTCTCAAAGTAATTGTTTGAAAAATTTTAAAAATAAAACAAAAGGTTACCTTGATACAAACGAAATATTCTAGTGAAATTGTAATAAACGTACAAAAATCGCCAGTAAATGCAAAAAAATAAAAATAATTGTACAAAAAAAAAAGTAAACAAAACAAGCTTACTTGATAGAAGTAACACAAAAGCAAGTAATACGGTCCATGACGCCAAAAATGTGCAAATTATGGATATTATTAAAAAAATTAAGTGTTTCAAAGAAACTAAGTCAAAATAATGTAAAAAAAATAAAATTTTGATAATAGGAGATGAATTTGGTAAGAACTGTTCTCAAATATTATTCTCTCTCTTTAACATTTCCAAATATTCAGTTGAAAGTTTTGTGAAACCAAATGCTTGTGTATGGCTAGTCTCCTATATGGAAAATACATCGTTAACAGTAAGGTTAGATGAAATAAAATCCAATACTTTAATATTTTACTTGGAGTTCCTCAGGGTTCAGTGTAAGATCCATTACTGTTCATGCTCTATGTAAATGATTTATCCAGATACATGGAGCATGGTCATGGAATGATGTTTGTGGATGACACAAGAATTACCGTATCAGCTAACACACCTGATGAGATTCACAAATGCTTAATAATGTAACAAAGATATTCAGTACATGGTGCCAAAGAAATAAATTATTTCTAAATGAAAAAAAAGTTTGTTTAAAATTTCATCTCCAAAAACTTTTGCCGGAAAATTTCATGTCTGATGATGAAATCATGTTTACAGACGCAGCTAAATTACTTGGTACCATACTTGATCCCAAACTATCCTGGCATAGGTATATGGACTACATTTGCATTCAATTAAATAAAGCATATTTTGCAATGTTACAGTTAAAATCCACTCTAGATATGGTAGATATGGCAGGATTAATAAACATATACTATGCTATGGCCTGTAGTCACATATCATTTAATATCTTTGCATGGGGTATAGCCTCCGAGTGTGAAAGAGTTTTCATTTGTCAAAAAAAAAAATTGAGGTTAATCTTTGATTTAAAAATTAAATTTGTAGACATATTTAAAGAAAAACGTATTCTCACAACACCGTGTATTTATATTTTGAAATGCATAACATTTGCAAAGAATAATTTAAATCTCTTTAAAAAAAGGTCAACTTTACACAATTATTAGACGAGACATGGTGATCTCTTGAACGTACCTAGTCACCATATGAGCACATTTAAGCGATCACCCATCTATAATTAATTGTATTACCTTATACAACGCTCTCCCTAAAGATATTCGTGGTATTACACATTATGCGAAATTTAAAATAATGCTAAAAGAAAATTTTCAAATAAAGGCTATTATAGCGTATCTGATTTTATTGATGAAAAATAATGCTATGTATTTCCAATTTATATTTATTTGGTATTTTTAATTCCTTTTAACAATTTTTCTATATATATGTATATATATATATATATATATATATATATATATATATATATATATATATATATATATATATATATATATATATATATATATATATATATATATATATATATATATATATATATATATATATATATATATATATATATATATATATATATATATATATATATATATATATATATATATATATATATATATATATAACAAAGAATAGAAGGTCACTGCGGGATGAGATGTAACAGGAAGAAAAGGATAATGGGTATTGCCCGCAAAAAAGGATGAATCCGTCGACACGTGTTTCTGAGTCACTACTCGTAATCATGACGGCTATAAGTTGTAAGGATAGGTACAACTTAGGTTCAACAACACAAAAGGAAACCACTGACAGGAAGCCAGTCGCACATTTGTGGCTGCAATTGAAAGACCCCGTGTTTACAGGGCATCAGACAATATGGCCACGGAGGCAACTATAGCTGCCTACGTGGTATTCCCTACCCAGGGTTTAGAGTAACAAAGAATAGAAGGTCACTGCGGGATGAGATGTAACAGGAAGAAAAGGATAATGGGTATTGCCCGCAAAAAAGGATGAATTCGTCGACACGTGTTTCTGAGTCACTACTCGTAATCATGACGGCTATAAGTTGTAAGGATAGGTACAACTTAGGTTCAACAACACAAAAGGAAACCACTGACAGGAAGCCAGTCGCACATTTGTGGCTGCAATTGAAAGACCCCGTGTTTACAGGGCATCAGAGTAGTAACTCAGAACACGTGTCGACGGATTCATCCTTTTTTGCGGGCAATACCCATTATCCTTTTCTTCCTGTTACATCTCATCCCGCAGTGACCTTCTATTCTTTGTTACTCTAAACCCTGGGTAGGGAATACCACGCAGGCAGCTATAGTTGCCTCCGTGGCCACAAATGTGCGACTGGCTTCCTGTCAGTGGTTTCCTTTTTGTGTTGTTGAACCTAAGTTGTACCTATCCTTACAACTTATAGCCGTCATGATTACAAGTAGTGACTCAGAAACACGTGTCGACGGATTCATCCTTTTTTGCGGGCAATACCCATTATCCTTTTCTTCCTATATATATATATATATATATATATATATATATATATATATATATATATATATATATATATATATATATATATATATATATATATATATATATATATATATATATATATATATATATATATATATATATATATATATGTATGTGATATAATACGTATCGTTAGTTATTTATCATAATATTGTTGTTTGTCTTTGTTTATTTATTTATATATATATTTTTCTCCTCTTTTTTTTTAGATTTTACTCTAGTTTTTTGACTTGTCACATGTACAATATAAATCTACCGTTGACCAATAAATTATTATTATTATTATTATAGAGCAATACACTGAACGCTGATCTTCAGCGTCAATACCAGCCGATGAAGGTACAAAGATTCTGACATTGAAGCGACACGGAGGTTAGACCTCAATCTCCGTTGTTGAAGGTTATGTTGAGAATTCTCTTATTGTGAAAAAAAATATTGCTATGCAAATTCTTTTTAATTGTTTGATGGTGGTTCATTTAATTTCTTTTAATTATTTTTTTGTTTCAATATTTTCACTGACGATATACTAAGCAGTTTTAATGAATTGAAAATTACCTATCATGGATGATGATTTATGTAAATATTTTTTATTCTGCTTTAATCAAAATTGTAGAGGCCCATTACAAAAAGAAACATACTGCCTACATAATAATATATAGATAAACCATATATTTAAAAAAATGTGTTCACCTTTTCCTCAAATTGGAATATTATATATTTAAGGATTCTTTAAATGGAAGCAAGTGTTATAAAATATATGCTACAGAAACAAAATGGTATCAGAATTTGGCTCTTGAAGACGGTGAAATTAATCGGTCAGATTCTCTCAGTTTAGAAACTTAATTACAGAACATGTGGTTAACTTTGCCAATCTCTCCACATTGACAGAGGTCGCTATTTTAATTTTGTGAGGGTAGGAAGGAAATTGGACGTTGGTTAAATTCGAATTATAGTTATATAGGAACATCTGGAAACTGATTGACCATTACACCATTTAACATTATAATATGTAGTTATTTATTAGAAAATACGCTTTCTGAATATTTTTATTGCTGAAATGTAATCGATTTTTTTTAATAGCATCATTTACATCCGAGTGCTGAATTTTTTAAACTATCCATAATAATATACTTTTACACAATCATTCTATATAAATTTGTTAACTTAAATATGTATGGCGACAGTTCTGAATTACTTTCCTCAAATATCAATTCTATATGTGTTATATTAGTCAATACTTGTTGACGTCAACTTTGTATATTTGTCTCTTTTAATTATCTGACGATAAAAATTTTATTGGTGAATTGTTCATCGAGTATATGACATTATAACATTCCATTTTTTTCTGCATGTCTGCTTCCCAGCAGAAGGAAAAAAGTTATAGTATATCTTTATTTCTGCACAGATTTTTATTAATTCTTGATATTTTTATTGTTTGAACTAATCGCTAATTTACGGGGGGGGGGGGTAATGGAGATGGAGTAATGGGATAGTTACCATCCCTATGGTTCTGTTTGTGTCAACTTTCATGTCAAAATTTTAAATACTGTAAGTAAAAAAGACACTAAGCAAAAATATCGGGCAATATACTTTCCGTTATCCCGTTAAAAAAAGCTCGTCACAATAACCCATCATCGCATCGTACCAGTATTACGCGAAACCCGTCAATGCAAAACCTTCGCCTCACTAGTTGACGTGAAATCATTTGCTTCGATGCGAATCGGCTCAGCGGACGCTGCAGCTTATACTGACTGGCCGCATGTTGTAGGAGACCTATAATTGTTTTCATATAACCCTCTTTAAACTACAAGAAATTATTTTATATATTGCACCTTTCCACAGCCTCCAACCTTCTTCAAAGATATTTACAAGGTAAGATACTGTTTCATTATAATTGGAGAATTTTATAAAGGAAAATCTGTATATCCCTTCCCAGTGCGACCCTGTTATTTAACTTCGATAATTTTTCTCTGTCTATTAATAAACTAATACAACAAAAAACGTAAAGTAATGCAGAATTAAAGACCGCTTGGGTTAGCTAGTACTTTGATTACTCTCTTGCTTCACAAATCCGCATGTAAACGAACCAAATCTGATCTTTCGCAAAAGTAACTTTTATAATGTTGGATTTTTTATGTATACATAATAAATATTTATCATACTATGAACTACTGAACTATAACAAATAATAACAAAATAATAAAAACCGTATTACCTTCACAGAGTAATAAATATTTCAAAGATTAAAGTGTATATAAACAAAGCTACTTAACGTACTTCCTACATTTCATGTCATAAACAAATTTCTAATTAAAGAAATAATAAATATAGCTCAGTCAATAGAAACATCCGACTTTGCAAAAGATCATGTAGTTCTAATATTTTAATATGTTGTTAACACCTATGGCAATAGTAAGAAACCAAATTTTCTACCTCGAAAGACCTGTGCTAGCTGCGCAATTCGCAGAAAACAGCGAAATTTATACACTTTTTTCGGTTTTTACTCAATATCTCCTAAAGTATGCGTCCTACAAAAAAATTTATGTTTACCTCTTCTAAAGTAGATAAATAAGCCCAAGACAAGCTCCGTATTGTGAAGTACTTTCCGAGAAACAGCTCTTCAAAATTGGCAATTTTTTCCAAAAAGTGAAAAATTTTAGTTTTGGTCATGTATCTTTCCAAATATCGGGAGAAGTACCCATCCCACGAGGAAAGTCATAGGAAATGAATTTGTATCAAATTTGTTTAGCATTTCCAATGTCATTGTTCAATGACCACTGGTGCGGCTATGACTCCTAGATTTTAGCACCGCGAATGTTACGTCTGGCACTACCTAGCACCCTATTTTTAATGCTACACTGAAAGAAATTTCTATTGACCATAAATAGAAGTTGACTAACCCCTAAAAATATCTGCATTAAATAGACTCCAAATAGACTGCTTTGTATTTGCAACAAAGACGATTTGGCTAAGACGCACTGATTCACCGTTAAAAATTTTTTCTAAATATTTATTTATTGCTCTCAGAAGTCAAAGTCCTATTTTAACATTAATAGGTTTTTTATTGTAGTTAATAAGCTCGTATTTTTTATACCATTACTACAATCAGAAAAAAGCCTTTTCTGCCGCTAATAGATGACTTTGTAACCACTATAAAGCTTACACTGTGTAAATAATAAATACCTAGTAATGACAGCAGATACTTCTTTTTTGTCCTGGTAATTTCACTTTGTAAACGTTGTATAAAATATACTGGATCTAGCAAAATTTTATTCCTGCCATTAGAAAAAAAATTGCGACCATAGAAAAAATTTTTGCAAGTCGTAGAGTATTCTATGAGCACACATATTAGGGTGATTGGTATGTCGACGTATTCCTTTGATGGCGTGTTAGTAGTGAGCTTATTTGCAAGTAATTTAATCATTATATTAATTAGCAAAAAAAATCCTACTAATTTGCTAATTTGACCGACTTCGTAACTCCAAAAATAAATAAGTTAGCAATGGTGCCGAATTAACTTGGGACACCCTGTATGTTATTTTCGTACATCTAGCAATAAATAAAATTACAAAATCTGTATTTATACATAATATGTTAAAAAAATTATTCGCCTTATTTTTTTTTAATAATCTGAAATTTATCTAGATAATATTGAATTATCTATTATCTTAATCTAGATAATCAAATATAAGATTATCTTTTATCTCATCTAAATAATATTTTTGGATTTTATCTGTTATCTTATTTAGATAAATAAATATAGTTTAAAAAAACTAAAAAACACGCTTTTAAAGCATATCAAACTAAAAAAGTGAAAAATAATTATTAATATAAACTGAAAACAATAATGAACGAAAAATACTAGTATTATTGTGAAAAAAGCGTGGGTTGCTCGATATACGAAAAATATGGCACAAAGCGCCCCACGCTTTTTTTCACAATAATACTAGTATTTTTCGTTCATTATTGTTTTCAGTTTATATTAATAATTATTTTTCACTTTTTTAGTTTGATGTGCTTTAAAAGCGTGTTTTTTAGTTTTTTTAAACTACATTTATTTTTCACTTTTTAGTTTTATGTGCTATGGAAGCGTGTTTTTTAGTTTTTTTAAACTATATTTATATTGCTTATTGATGCTGATATTCTAACATATTACGATCCAACAGATACTTCTGAAAAAAAAATATATTTTTTTTCAGCCATAGACGAGATTTGAACTCACGCCCGAGGAGTCCGTCGTTTCGCGTCGACTAAGACTTGCCCGCTCGGCCATCGAACGACCTGAGAATCACGGAATGTACTAACAGTAATAAGCCACTTGCTCTCACGCAGAGAATACGTGAGGAAAGGAAATTATTTAATTCTGGCGATCCTGATCAGGATAATGATATAAACTTATCAAATTATTGTATTGTTACCGGTTCTTCGTAAGTGTACAAAGTTTCAATTAAATCTGTCCGTTTAAAGTGGGTCAAAATCGAGTCCAAACAGTCGGTTACAAACAAACAAACAAACATACAAGTGAAGCTAATAAAAGCGTGTTAAAAAAATACTATAATCCCCCTGGCAAAGAGTGGCTATAAGTACCATACTGTCGAGGTGCTAGCTTTAGAAATTGGGTGCTAGGTGGTGCTAAATGTAAATTTTGTAGTGCTAAAAGTTAGAAGTCGTATTCTCACCGGGCGGGGGGCTGACATTACATTAGCGCCTCCCCCGGTAGTTAATAACCATAATTACAAAACTCTTGTGGTGCTAACTCTCCAACTTGGGTGCTAGATAGTTCTAGATATAAGTTTTGTGGTGCTAAAGGTTGGAAGTCATATTCGCACAGAGGCTGCTAGCGTTACATTAGCCCCCCCCCTCCCACGGTAACAAATGGTTACAACTTTGGTGTTGGTTTGGTGCTTGCATTAGAAATTGAATGCAAGGTAATGTCAGATGTAACATTCGCAGTGCTAAAATCTAGAAGTAATAGCCATACCGGGTGGGGGGCAGTGTAACGGACTCGATTATTCATTTGGTTTAGTACATAATTTGTTTCATTTTCCAAAGTTAATTGAGAACGATAGAGATAATTTTTCTGTTTCATTATCTATTCCGTTCTCGTCGTCTGTGTACAAGTCATACACGTCCATAATATTCGTACAAGATTTAGCAGAATCCACAAATTATTAAGCAACATAAACCTGATTTGCGACAACTACAATCTACACCGTACCTTTGGTGCATTTATAAGAAATGGGTTTTAATAACTTCTGAAAGGCTGCTTCTTGTAGACTTGCAGAGTGCGGATTGGTACCAACCCATTCTTTGAAATTTTCCATCTCCAGTCTATAGAAGATTTATTTTTCCACCATTGCAGAATTTGGATGTATGAGCGGAAGTAATGCAAGCGAGCTACACCTTTAATTGGTGGTAACGATGATAAGTGCGACCACCGTGCAAGCCGTTCCGATGATACTCTGACCTTGGCACGCGATATTTTTAAAGCTGTACTGAAAACATCATATGGAGCTGTAGATTAGGAATTGGTTTAACATCGAGAAATCCCACATGGCACATATTTGGGCGCCTAATACTTTATAGACACAGAAAAATGAATGGAACATTTTTTGTAGAGAATTTACGCATCTTTAATTTTATCTACCTGTTCTTCTGGGAAATTAACACTAACCGAGATATTTGCAAATATTTCGAAATTCTCTATTTTTCCCAACATTCTTTCAAGATGGCGGCAAAAGTTAAAACCTTTCGGGGGTGCAAAATTTGTATGTGACTTTTGAGGCCCAATTAAATGTCAATGTCACTTTAACAACAGTGCAAACGAGCTATACTTAATGACAATAACCGATTGAACAAATGAATATTTTTACTTTTAACTCTTCACCCCCGTCCAACCCATCAATTGCCACGGTGCACAGTCGCGTGGATGTTAAGTTAGCTCGAGACGCAGGTAATCCGAGAGGAACTATTTTGTCAAAGAATTATAAATTAAATTGTTTTGAATTTTAATTTGACTTGACTTTTCTAATTAGTGTTAAAAGTAAGTATTTTTAACACTCTTCCACATAATATGCCATTTTTAATTGGATAAACTCACGTTAAAAGGTCCACTTTTAATAGCGGTCGTAGAAAAACAGGTTTTGAAACTCTTTTACTGAGAAAATAATCACGGCTAAAATATTTTGGTTTATTTACTTTATCTTAGCAACTTAGCTATTTTTATTGAAATCATGTAATGCGTTTGTTATAGTTATTTTTATTTCAGCATTTGTCAATTGCCAACAACTGAAAAATTTAAGTTTTAATGTGTTTCTAATTCAAAATACTTGTAGTAGAAAAAATCATGTACAAAACTCGGATATAAAATGTCTTTTTTTGCACTTGTGAGATATCAGAACTCGTCTAACGGCTTGCTCTAAAAACACTCATGCGTACAAAAAGGACTCGTTTTATATTCTTGTTGTATAAATAACTATGTTTATCTATCCAAATATTGTTTTTAAACAATAGGTCCTAAATTCAACTATCTAGTTCCACGCGACTGGTTTTTTTTCGTTGATAACCAATAGTTTTTGAAAAATGTTGACTTTAATGTTACCTGAAAATATAGCAGTTTCACATAAATTCCACCAAGTAATAAAATTCTGCATAGTTTACATAAACTTAATTAACCATGAATAAAACAAAATAGTTGTCACAAAGAGCCGTGCAAAGATGTCTTTATTTATATTAGATTTGACACATATCTAGATATTATCTAGATACGTCCCTGAACACAATTACGTTAACTATTCATGTAAACAATTAATTATAAAACATTCATTCGTAATAATAACCTATATATCTCTGTCTCTCTTAAGTCGAGTACAACCTGCTTTTATCGAAATAGCAGATAACAAAGTTTATGTTGGGAATGGAGTATGATCAATTATTATTACGTTACTATTTACTTTGTCGAGTATCTAGAGTTAAGTGAGTAACATAATCAAAAAGTTATTGCACATCATACGACGTAGGTGAGTTGATAATAATGTTTAGATAATAGTTAGATATTCTTGTTATATTCTGAATTCAAATTTTTTAAACAATCAAATTTAAGTATATTAATTTAATCGAACGAGTTATATATAATCTTATATTTAAAGATAGCATTCGAGCAAGTGTTTATATGATTTTCCAAATTTATCTTTTATATAAATTTTAGTGTTCTTTATATTTTAAAAAAATGTTTACTATTTAAAATGAATATATACAGTTATTCTGTACTAGTACGATCAAAAGCAGTTAACTCGGAAATAAGAACCTCTGGAATAATGACATAGTAAATAACGCAGTTGAAGCACACTAGTATAGCTCATCAACAAGTCACAATGACTTCAAAATAATATTATCTTTGTTATGAGAATCATGCATGAGATAACAAAATATAACTTAATGCATTCTATTAAATGTAAACAAAAATCAGACAGATTTTTATTTCAGTGAAGACCCATGTATGGAGAATCATCCTGCATATGAAGATACAATAAAAAATTTTAACTAACACATTGTCTGTTCTTTCAACATTCTTTAATTGTTAGCGACAACTTTGTTTATATACATTGATAGTGGTGTATTTCTCTAGCGACTAATGAGTAAGCCTGGCCAAGCGATGGTAGATTCAGGGTCGGGCGCAATTCCAATGCCATCGCGAGCTTGTTTACGATAACGATGATACGACACACTTCAGTTGTTATCTGTCGGTCGATGCATAGAGTACTAATAAATAATAAATAATGTTGAGCGTAAAGAGTAGAAAACGACCGTACGCTGATAAAGTGAATAAAATTATCGGTGAATTTCCGGATTTATTCTATGATGGATGTAAAATAATTTGTAAAGTTTGTGATCAAGACTTAATGTGCTGGAATAAATACGGCTGCAAAATTCATGTCAGTAGTAACCCGCATAAAAATAAAAAAATGGCGTGTCTTCTTTGGAACCTCAGTTTATGTTTGATTTACTGTTAATGCTGATTGCCTGTGATGTTCCCCTGCGCATATTGGATAAACCAGCATTTCGGGAGTTCTGGAATAAATAAAATCCCCAGGTGAATTTACCAAGTCGTTCATCGTTACGTAGATATGTTCCAAGTGTTTGTGAAGACATTGTAAATAGGATTAAATGTGCATTAAAAAATACACGGCTGTGGTTATGTGTTGACGAGACGACATATTGTAAAAAAAATTCTATTTTAAATGTTATAGTACATGTACTCGACCCTGTTAAACCAACATTTCCACTTTTACTAGCTAGCAAAAGACTAACTGCGTGTACTAGCGAAACAATTACGCGGGTGGTGTGGAAGAATTTCGAAAAATTTGAACTGTCAACAAGTCAAGTGTTGATGTTTGTGACCGACGGTGCTGCGACGATGCGTTTGGTGGGCCGTTTTTTTCAAAGAGACGATTGTAGGTTTTTACATGTTACGTGTAAAGTGCATGCGTTCCATCTTGTAGCAGAAACGATTCGAAAATATTTTCCAGAGGTAGATGCATTAATAGCAAATACAAAAAAATATTTCTCAATTCTCCTAAACGGCTTCGAGCATTTCACACACTGTGTTCTGGTATTCCGGAACCACCAGAGCCGATTCTTACTCGTTGGGGAACGTGGTTGAAGGCAGCTTTTTATTATGCTGAATATTTTCAACAAATAAAAGCTGTGATACTACAGTTCAACCCTAACGAGGCTGCAGCTATTAAGGAAAGCCAGACAAGCTTTCAAGATGTTTCCCTTGAAACAGATCTAAAAACTATTTATAACATATATAGAGGACTACACGACGCATTAGAAAAATTGCAAAATACTTCGTTGTCGTTAGTGGAATCGCTGCAAATAGTGGACGACGTAAATACACAGCTACAGACTATAAATGACGCAAAAAATAAGCCCGTAATTGAAAAATTCGAGAGTGTATTACGGAAAGATCCTGATTTTACCAAATTAAGACAAATTTGTGATGGTGCATCTACAGCTGCGTTAAGTGAGTTAACAGAGTGTTTTACTTATGCCTGTATTATTTCCGTAGATGTCGAACGGTCTTTTTCAAAATACAAACATATTTTTTCACCACAGCGAACATCGCTTACTGAGATAACTGTAGAAACATATCTGATGCTACACAGTTATTATAGAAGTGCTCCAGTTTGTGATAACGACAACCAAGCTACTTCATAAATCTGCTTAAGAAGGTGAGTTTTGTACATATTTTTATAAAGTGTACCAGTATTAATAAAATTTATTTCCATTTATTTTATTTATTTATTTATTTATTATTAGTTATCACTTAGATATACAATGTACATGTGTGAACGTCATTTAACAGTTTAATAATAATGTGCAGCACTAAGCTTACAAAATATAAGGAAATACATAAAAAAGAATTTAAAGCGAACGAAATAATACAAAAACATACATCACAGTATATAAAATATTTTTGTTTTTATTATTGTACTTATCCAAGTATTATGATATGATGCATACCCAGTACGTCTCTGTAGGATTAATGACCTTGGCCAGGCTTACTAATGAGGGCTACCGTTTTCAGGCTCACCAGTTGGCGCCTCTGGCGAGTAAGGTAGCTGTAAAAAGTTATTGTTAGGCACAGAACAAGTTTATAGGATTTTATTATAATTATTTCGTACACCAGTAAATAAAAAAACTTGTTAATTATGCCTCACTGATGTGCAGATCCATTTTGTTCGGAAACAAAAGGCGGACATATGTTTCCGTGGGGCAAAACTCACCTAAAACCGTGGTAGATAGCGACTTGCAGGGATAACTTTACTCCCTCGAAACAATCGTGTGTTTGTAAGAAACATTTTAATCCTGACGATTATGCGTCACCGAAGGAGCCTACTACAGAAAATCGTAAGTAATAATCATGCACATTCGTTGTTTTCATCATGCTCATGCTTGATATAACCTAACTTTAATGACATAAGACACCTCTGATAGGTACAATAATTTCCCTACTGAGCAAGTAAATTACTACTTTCTCATTCTGCCATCATTGTGTTAATTGTTTTTCAGGTAATTTTTATAAAAATCACTAAAAACCCGCGTTAAAAAAGCCATAGTAAACATTAACGTTCAGTGACATGTACGTTACCCTACACTAGCGCCTCTAGTGGTGAATTCAAGCGCGGTAGCCCTCACTGAACTAATATGATTGAACAGTGTCCAGCGGTTCTAAATTTGTTATACGTCAAGAAAATACCAAGTCGCTACGAAACTTCCAACTTTGCAGATCTCATTCCTGTTTACTAAAAGACGATGAAAGAAAATTGGCAAACGCATTGGTCAAATAGTATAACTTCTAAAATATGTTCTTTGGGCAATATATTTCCATATGAACGTAATACATCATTAATAAAAGAAATCGACTAGACCAAATCAAATGAAAACCATTTTTATTTAAATTAAATATATACTGTAACGTCATAAAATCCTCCACTGCTTAATTACACTGGCTACTCAGGAATATGCATTAAGAATGTGTAAATATTGTAAACACTTTGTTTTTGTTGTTGTGAGAAACATCGTAAACCTTTGGCTGTTTGTTGCATTTGGTTGTTGTTTGAAGTACGACACAAATCTCACATCAACTTGGTTTCACTACATTTTCATACAGCCACCTAGTTAGAGGCATTGCTCTATAAAACCAAACATTAGTTTTAATTTTTTTCTCGTAATAATGTTGCCTAAATGCATAAAGTGTATGTTCAGATCTAGGTTATTGCTAAAATTTTCAAAGATATAGTGTTGGAATTGTTGGTTAGATATTACCCACCTTTACTAAATAAATAAATAAATGGAAAATGACGTTCATTCTTCCTGTTCATGTTTTTTAATATCTTTTGAATTTCGACAGAAGCTAATGTCAAATGTCATGCCATCTGTCATTATTGAGATATCAGGTTGCCTAACATAAAAACAAACCAACACTTTATTCCCCTGTTGTTAACAATAATTAGTACAATTTTATTCATATAATTCTATTATATAGAAAATTGAAATGTTGTAGTGAAGCTCATTTGTCGAGTGGAGATATCTCTTGTTAAATGATCCAAACCCTAGTTTGATTCGTAATGATTTCCTTACAATTGGCTCGGTTCTGGCTCTAGGGTGGTTTTTATTTATGGATTTTTGATTCGTTTTGAAAAAGTAAAGATTCTTGCTAGAGGCTAGTCGACGTAAAGTTTTGAAATTTTCTTTCATCCGTTTTGGGATTAATCTTTATTCGACTTTTATAAGAGTGTTCCATATAAAAGGGACCATATTTGTTGGATCCGTTAGTATTTTGTTGGAAAACTTATCTCATTTGAGGATAATTGCCAAGTAACACCATCCACGTGTCTACCGAAATTCATAGATATAGCAATCACTTTGTTTATTAAGGAAAACCCTTCTTTAAGGTATGTGTTCGACATTTTTAAAATATATTTTGCGTTATTAGATTTCTCTATAAATTATAGGGTTTTTTCCAAGGACTCATTTTCCCCAGACTCATATTTTTGGAATCAATTTCTACTCTACGTAAGGTAGTTTTGATACCAGCAGAGAGGCTAAAGAAGGGCTGTGAGGTTTTGCTGGGATCGAACCGCTGGTGGGGTACAGCCTCCACGTCAAGTATCGCTGCATGCTTTTGGCAGTCCAGACTGTTGTCCCATGAGCTGAGTTACCATTCTAGGGCATCCTTCACCACTGCGACCAGGAACCGCAAGTCTTAAAAAAATTTTCTACTTTTTTTTTATTATTGCAAGATACATATATTTTTCTTTTTATTCAGATTGAGCAGTAGTAATACTATACTTTTATTTTGTGTTGCTCTTAACAATATATATATGTCACGTAAATATATATCAGAAATTTCATCCATTTATATCCTTTCATAAGTATTCGTCTACCCGGTTGCGCTTAAGCTTGAGCTACGCCATAGTATTTCAGGTGGTATTTTAAGCATTACACAGATCACTAAAAGGCCACGGTTTTAATAATGTAATAATTATGTAGCTACAAAATTAACTAAAATCTGACGAGGCAGAAACATCATGTAAAATTACATCCTTTAGAACCATGTTTTTATAATGTGATGCATTTGGAATTGCATAAACGCCACTGAAATGCGAGTGGCTGTGATATTATATCATCATTTGTGTTTAGTGGGTATGCTTAAAGCCAATCCTTTGTTCCTATCCCCTCTAAGTCCTCTTGTAACCAGTGGTCTATTTCCTGTACGATAGTGTATTTAGTGTCAACTAGACGGGTCCCTAGACGTGAAATGTGTATCTTTATCCAATCCCTAATAATAGTTTTAGTCGTGACTGACTGGACTTAGCTTGCGAAGACAAAAAAAATTGCTATACCTCAGGGGCATTAATGGCACTAGCACATATTTTTTATAAAAAATTTTAAAATAAATATCTACTAACCAACATTAAATGTTAGTTAAAAGTTGACAATAGTCTAATCACATTCAATCACACTATTTTTGTTATCTCTTTCACTTTATCCTCCATAAAATACCCTGTGTATTGTAATAACGTCGAAAAAAAATTTCAAAACATATGCCTCATTTATTTCCTTGTTTTCACAGAATATGAAATCTGTACGTCACGACGTTTTGGATTTATCACTAAATAAGCATCATTCAGGGTCCGTCTTCAAGTGTCTGTAGTTTCTTTAGGCATAATTTTTAGACACATGTCTATACAGATTTTTTTGAATAAAATATTTTCAGAAAGCACCAGTGAAATTTTTCTCCGACGCAATGAATCACCCTGTAAAATGTGTTTAAAAATTGTTTGTTAACCGTTATCGAAGGCACCCAAGTAATTTAATTTGTATTTTAATTATTAAATTTAGAATTTCATTTCATAGTTGGATCAAAAGCACTAGAGGATTATTTGATACTATTTCCCAGTTGCAGATTTGGACCCTTTTCTGATGTATTTGACCTTATCAGTAAAGTGAGAGCGTCTTTAAAAGTAGCACTAAAAGTGTTTCTCAGATATATTTATCAAATTTATCAGATATATTATCTTAATACTATTTATATATGATTTTTGGCTATCTACAATTTAGGATAATTAAAACAAATGTTGGATTTTATTGGTAAACTTAAAATTTCCAATTTATGATACATTCGTTCAAAAGGTGTTCCCGTATAAATTTTCGATTACAAGGAGTGTGCAAGACTCAGTGCAAGATTTTAATCAAAGCACAGATTACATTATTTTAAATGATTTTAACAATTAATTTGGCTCAATTCGTCTATTACAATAATTGTTTGTCCTGGAAATACAAAATTATTTCAAAACATTATTTTTAATTAAAACTTATGACTAAAAATTTTGTCGCATTTACTCTTATATGATTTCTGAATATCAAAAAAGAGTTTTCCGGAATAATTTGATAAAATTTATATTTATTTTAATTCAACGTCTATTGTGAATATTAAAAAAATTCTTCCTAACACTTTAGGAAATTTACAAAAGGAATTAATTATATTATTAGTGACAATTCTAAAGAACTTCCTATTGCATTTGGGATGTAATACTTTAACATTTGATGTCTTTTTATTTGTATAAAACGTAATATATAATATGCTTTCTTTATATTTTGCTATATATAAATTAATTCTCATATCCTTTGTTTCAGACATGGAAGGCTGCGATATATTGTCAAAGGAACAATGCGAGAAAATTATGGAAAAATACACAGAAACAAAAACCTTTGATATAAAATCTTATTCTGTGAACCCTCTGAAGTCGCAGTTAGACGGCCTCATTGGTGAACAATATATAGTAAAAATACATTATCAAGTAGGAAATAAAGAAAATATAGTTCAATTTTTTTCTTAAAACAGTAAATGGCTCTAACGGATTGATGTTTGCCTTGTCTAAAAGTATATATGCATTCGAAAAAGAATCGTTTTATTATGAGGTAGTAATTCCACTTCTTAAATCGAAAGGATTTGAAGGCAGTTATGTACCAAAATGTTTTCTTTGTGACCCATATATTATTGTATTAGAAGATCTATCGTTACTCTCGTACAAGAGTACATCAAAAAATGAATCTTTAGACTTAAAACATTGCAAAAAATGTTTAGAAACTTTAGCAAAATTCCATGTGGAACCTATTTTGTACGAGTTGAAAAAAATCGAGGAACTTGGTAAAAATTACAGCTTCAACTATGAATTTAGAGACATTCTAGAAGATAAAGTATTTTCTCAAGAAGAAAATGGCGCTACAAAATTTATGCGCTGTTCAATAGAAGGTCTTTTTTCAATTAATAGAATTAATACCCCGAAATGGTATTAGTAACACTGAATTTAAAAATAAGTTACAAGAAGTTCTTAATGATATCATGACATCCCAAGGGGATTCGATGGGATTTAGATTTACGATTTTGCACGGTGACTTGTGGGGCAATAATTTTTTATATCATTATGGGAATGAAAACAGCGAGATAACTGATTGCAAGCTCATTGATTTTCAAACTGTAAAGTACGGCCCTCCTGCCCTGGATGTCCTTCAATTTATTTTAACAAATACTAGAAAATCTTTTCGTGACAAACATCAGAATGAACTCTTGACATATTATTACAATTACTTTAGCAGTTTATTGACTGAGCGGGGATTTAAGGCTCCTGAAATATTGACTGAAAGTGAGTTTAAGAAATCCTGTGATGTTTTTATACTACCGGCAAAAATTCAAGCTGTAGTTGATAGAAGCATAACTTTTATGCCCGATGAAACCTTCATAGAGGCTGCTAAAACCGAGGAAAGTTTTCATAAATTCCTTTACGAGGAACGAGGAAAATACATTGTAACTTTTTTTAACAAAAAATCAATATTTCAGAGAGTTAATGATCGAGGATATAAATGAGTTAAGAGACTTTCTTTTTCAGGAATAATTATAATGCTTATCTTAATAGATGTTAACTAATAATTATTTATAAATATTGAGTATGTAATTTAAATTAACATTTTTTAGCGACAGTAATTATTATTCTTGTAAATAAAATGTTATGTATATTTTAATGTCTATGACTTATTTATTTATCTCTTACGATTATTCATTTATTAATTTCCTATTTACTAATAAAGGTAAAATAAAAATTAAAATACCAAGATATTTCAACAGAGAGGGTGAGATCAATTTACAAATAGTAATAAAAGCCAATACCTAAATACAAGGGTGGTAATCCTCTCACTTTATTTAATTGAAAATTAAATAAAGTTGCCACACGCACTTTTTGATCATTTATAAAATTTATATCATACAAAGAGAAGTGATTAATATTTAATTGCGATTGCACACTAGAAAAAGATTTTTACCAAATAAAATGAAATCCTTCGTAAAGCCGTCGCGTATACTATTCGCAAACCGGTTTCTAGTTATTGACTTCGTCAGTGCGAAGTGGGTACACTCAACAACAACGTCAACAAGGAGGATTTCAGAATCATAAGTCTCTATGGAGACTACTAATAAGTTTGGTAAACCAATTTACCAGTGTCAATCGGAATGTAATAAATTGGAATAATGCTCCGACACAGCGAATTTTACTACTTTTAAAGATATAATAAAAATTAAAATACCAAAATATTCCAATAGAGAGGTTGGGATTAGTTTACAAATAATAATAAATACTATAAAGCAATACCTAAATACAAGATATCAAAACTCGTAATCCTCTCACTTTATTCCAAAGCAATCACAATTAAAGCTTATTCACTGTTCTTTGTATAACAAAAATTTTATAAACCATCAAGGAGTGTGCAACTTTAGTTTTCAGTTAAATAATGCGAGAGGATTACGACTTTGGTATCTTGTATTTAGATATACTTTTAATATTTATTACTATTTGTAAATTTCCTATTAAATAGTAAAACTTGTAAGTAGAAAAGAACTTTAACATTAAATATCTTTTACCTAGATGACAAATACTATTAAATATAAGTATTCAGTTGATCAATACAATAAAATTTTTCCACAAATAAGGACAAAAAAATTATCTTTGTCATAATCCAAATGGGGCATTAATTTGAGAAATAGCTGATTATGGTTAGTTAGTTTTAATTTTATTATTATCGGAGAACATTAAACATCATTTAATTTTCTTTAATTTATAAGGCTTTAATTAAACAGCTTGTATACTTTTATCTTAACAGATTTTTTTTTATTTTTAATTAACACAAAAATTAAACTAATATGAACACCATCTCGAAAGAGGTATAACCCTTAGTTGGTAAGGTACGGCATACATGAGTGACGGTAGTTCCTCTTCGATGAACACTGGGGTGGGATTTTTCGTAACTAGCTGAAATTGATTGCCAGGCGCCACTTAATTTTTTGGAAAACTAAGAAACCCAAACCTGACTAAACAATGAACACTACAACTCCTGGTTTTCTAGCATTTAATAAAGTTAATAAAAGCCTGTTCTTTGTCGTAAAACCCTTCATACATAAATAATATACTCATATACTAATTGAGGGGTATTTCTAGTTATAATGCGATATTACTAGTGCACCTACTCTAAAATACCGGAAGTAGGGAACTTATTTAAAATGGTAAACAACTCGTCGGGTTAACTATTTCAAAAAATACTAATCGCAACAATAAAGACAACATACCTTCTATTAAAGAATAGCCCTTTTCTCACAAACAGAAATACGATATATTCCATTTAGGGCCGGTATATCCACCTCCTGGTAAAGGTACCGAACAGATGGGAATGAAATTGTTAAACCAGTAAAATAATAGTTACCATTTATCTACATATTTCTGCAGAATAGTTATTCCATATGAGAATATATTTCCCTGTGATCAGTTTTTTACAAAAGTAGAGATAATAATTAATATAAATCTGTTTGGTAACTAACAACCACTCTACTAGAAGATGATATAACAGGCCTTAATATTACAATTGACAAGTATGTCCATACGCCAGTTAAATAAAATTCTCTTTTAGAATCCTTCAACTTCACTTTGAGTTCACAAGATGGTGCACCACTTCATAATATCAGGACTGTTTCAAAATTATTAAAAACCAATTTTGGAAATAACTGCATGAGAAGTAATGGACCAGTGAGGTGGCCACCATGATTACCTGACTTAACGCCACTGGATTTTTTCTTTGGGACCACATTAAAGACAAATTATACGAGAAAACCAGTATCGACATAAATGAACTCCTGGCAAAATTTTATAGACTGTGAATTCCATTTCAAATCTTCATATTTGTAATGCAGTTCAGAGTGTTATGATGAAGTGTAATTTATGTATCGAACATGACGGACATCAGTTTGCACATTTACTTTAATTTAAATGTTTATTTTGTAATTGTAATGTATTGTTACGCCACTGGACTGTGTAGACTGGTTAGATGAGACTGGAATTGTATGGGAACGACCGGGAATATTCTGGAGTGCTCTAGACCGGGTGAATGGATGTATAAATAAGACGCACGGTGGGCCGAGACTTAGTCTGTAGTCGAACGTGAACGAGTAAAGAAGAAATACGAAAGAGACTTATAAGTGTTCAAGTGTGATTATAGTTAAGACAGTAATTAATCTATTGTTGTTAATTGTTAATTAGTAAATAAAGTAGTGAGTAAGTGTTACCTGGACTTTCAATCAACGAATCTACGGGTAGAGGTGTTTGTGTGGATAGCAAACACGTAACAGTATTATAAAATTAGATATAAATATCTGATTTTTTGGTCTTGGCTTGTTGAAGGACCCACAATTAATGAGATTTTCTTTTAATCACTTAAAAATAGCTTTATTAGGTTGTCGTCTTCTTTCTGGATAGCGATTGAAATATATTTCGAATGCAATATCACAATTGTTATTACTATGGAAAAAGCATTCTAGCATATCATATTTCTCGTAATTTTCGTAAGACATCTTCACTTTTACAATTAAATGGGTTGTAATAATGACGGAAACAAAATTATCAATATGCAATTTACTGACAAATGGATAAAGGAAATGTTTTACTGCTTGTATCAGAACCAGCGGCATATACACTGTGTCACAGAATTGATGTAACAAGAGTGTAATGGACAAAAAAATGTCGAATTTTGGTATGGCACTTCGGGAATCAGTCCTCCTGGGTGTGAAATTGTGATGTGTCAGAAGTGAGTAGAATCAGTGTTATATAGGGTGTTTTTTTGGGAAAATTTATAAAAATCGTCAAACTACTTTCATTTTCGATATATGAAAAATTTTTATTATAAAAAAGTTGTTTAGAATGCCATTTGTGCCTTAGTAAAGCAAATTTATATTTCTGAAATTTATTAAGGAGACACAAATTGCATCCTAAACAACTTTTTTGCTGGAATTTTTTCATGTCTTGAAAAATAAAGGTAGTTTATTAGTGACGACTTTTATAAATTGACTTATAAAACACTATGTATGACACCGATCTACTCATTTTTGATATATCATAGTTTTACATCATGGTGGACTGATTCCGCAAGTGCCATTCCAAAATTTGACAATTTGTTGTCCATTATATCTCCTGTTACATTTCTCCTAGAACACAGTTACGATCCACGTATCCCAATCATGTAACTTGTCTTGCCCATGCCTTGCAATACGAGTATATGCCTCGAACGCAGTACAGAAGATTTCATGAAATGTTAAGACACTCGAGGTATCTCTGTATTTCAATTAATTCGTACAAATGATTGTTATTGTCTCTGCACGCACGGAAATTGACCACTTTCTAATTATGAAAACGTGCATGAATATTGGGCTCAAATAACAGAAATCCTTAGCCCAGACAGGACTCAATTATATTTTTTTTATTGTACAACAAATTTCGAGTACACGGATGATAATTTTTATTATAAAAGTTTAAAAAAAATTGCCTGTTTTTCGGTGTTACTTGTAGCCTACATATAGTAAAGCATCTGAATTAGAGACGACCTTCACCCATACGTTTAATGGATGAAAAATATTTTATATTAATTTTAATATGTTACAAAATATATCGCGAGTGGGTTGGCTAAAAAATTCCTGGCAAGACTATGATTAATTAAAAATTCAAAAATAACTTTTTTTTAAACATTGCACTCAATTGTTTAAGGAACAAATTTTATTCCAATCAAAACTATGAAGCCTATAGAATATGCAAACGTTAGGTTGTCTATTTTTTTTCCTGGCGTAACTATTGGGTTGGCAGGTATAAACAGGTAATTCGATACTAGTAGTTTACATTCATCTGTTTAATGAATAAATCTTATATCAAAATAAAGGTAATTAAATTGCGAACAGAATGATATAGGGTTGTCTGCGAAAAATCTGGTTTAAATTCTGGTTGGCGAGCTTTAAAAGGCGAAATATTGGTGAGAATGAAAATGTGCGATAAAGAGATCCGAGCAAACTATCCGGTGCGATGGAAGAGGACGCAGCATTGCAGCTGCGCGCGGTTCGTCCATCGGATGAAAAAGAGTGCGTCGAATGAAAATATCCTCATGAATGATGTTACAGAAAGTCGCAGAAATCAGATAATTTTTTGGTTTATTTGTTTAACAAAAATTCTTTAAAGAAATGATAAAAAGCTAACGTGTCGAAAATTGAAAAAAAAACCATAGTACGTTAGGTGCAAATATTAAAAAAAAAATTTAAATAATTTGTTTGGCCAAAACAAAATAAAAAAATTCTCAAATTCCACGATCTTCATCGTCATTATTTCATTATAAATAAAATATAGAAGATATATTTACTATTATATTATAATTCAGAAGATTCATTTACTATATACTTACTGTATTCTCCGTACAAAAGTTATTAAATTCTTCATTATATTTATTTCCTAAAGCAGTGATTTTTTTTATAACACGAGGTATGATAACCAACAAAATCGAGTGACGCGTTGGTTAGCTCAACTTCATTGTATTTAAAGTTCTTTTTTTTTACGAAAAGCCAACTTCAATGAACAATTTTTAAAAGTTTCATCATTAAAATCAATTACAGAATCGTCCGAATCACACAAAAAACACTTTTTATCTTCTATCGTACCTGATAGTTTGCTCGGGCCTCTTTGTCGCACATTCTAATTCTCACCAATATTTCGCCTTTTAAAGCTCGCCAACCAGAATTTAAACCAGATTTTTCGCAGACAACCCTATATCATTCTGTTCGCAATTTAATTACCTTTATTTTGATATAAGATTTATTCATTAAACAGATGAATGTAAATTACTAGTATCTAATTACCTGTTTATACCTGCCAACCCAATAGTTACGCCAGTAAAAAATAGACAACCTAACGTTTGCATATTCTATAGGCTTCATAGTTTCGATTGGAATAAAATTTGTTCCTTAAACAAATGAGTGCAATGTTTAAAAAAAAGTTATTTTTGAATTTTTAATTAATCATAGTCTTGCCAGGAATTTTTTAGCCAACCCACTCGCGATATATTTTATAACATATTAAAATTAATATAAAATATTTTTCATCCATTAAACGGATAGGTGAAGGTCGTTTTTAATTCGGATCTTAGTCTAATATTAGTATCAAATTCATTAGAATGTACAAGTTTTACGCGAAAATGGTTTTATTTGCTTCTATGAAGTTTTAGCTAATGCTGTTACATTTTACCTGCATGTGTAAATAGTACTCCAGACTAATAGTTACAGCACACACAGATCTACCCTAATTTAATTACCGTTGTATATAATTAATGTAGAATGTAAAATATTAATACCTACCCTGACAAAGACGAAAGTTAATTGAGATTTCAGTTTGTGAGATTTTAGTAATATCTCTAATTCTACAACTATTTGTACTGCAGTGGTATATAAAATTTTATTATAATAGTTTGCAAGTGATTGCGGTAATCACAAGAAAACTAACTATTCCTATAATTAAAAATCAATTATTTTAGACATAAAAGTTAATTTGTATATAAACATTTCGTGTCAGATGTAATACATTTTAAACGATATTCTTATCGTGAATGTATTTATTAATGCTTACAAAATTAGGTTTATTTTTCAGCCGCAATGCAGAGAAAAATTAATGGTAATAGTTGCAGTAATAATATTAATTTGATGTAAATCTACGAAACATATTTTTATGCCAAATGTATCTATCTTGAAAATTAAGAGTAACTCATTAATACAAACATTTTTATCAGAAATAATTACTTTAGTTTAAGAATGCCGCTATTGTTTGAAAATAGTTACTAAATTTCGTATTTATTGCAGGGCGTCCTATTTTCCATGTCAATATTATCCAATTTTAAAATAAATTTTTTAATTTTTTTTATGGCACACTGTGCATTTTTCTTTTTTAGGAAGCAAAATTCAAATCCCTTTCGGTTAATGTAGGTATTTCTATACATATGTAAATCAAACGGTTTTCAAGATATTTACATTTTTTTTAAAATACTGGTTTAACAATTTTTTAGTAGACTATGAACTCATTGTCAAATCACCTGAAAATCACGTACTAGTAATTTAATTATTATAACATTTTAAAAATACTGTACAAGATTAAACTTAAATCTGGTAAAATCATGGTGTTCAAATAGGTTTCCGTTGTTTTCAATGCATTTTCTAGTTCCATTAATTATACCTTTTTGCACATTTAGAAGCATTCCCGATGTAAAACTAACAAAAGCTTCTCTATTCCTATTTTTTATATGGGCCAATAACTTCTGTTCCTAAAATTTCACCCCAAATATTAACAGACCACTGATGCTGGAATTGCATCAGTCGTAAAAAATGAGGATTTTCTGTGATGTAAATACGACCATTTTTTTTGGCACCTCTTGAGTAAATCTGCTCATTCGTATATATAATAGATTGCAAAAAGTTTAATTCAATTTGAGCTGTCTCTAATGTCCAATGACAAAATTTCATCTTTTTTTGTAAATCAGGGCTTGTACAACTGTATTCTTTTGGTAAGTGTCTGGTAAATATTAGGAGACCGGATTTCCGCTAAAATTTTAGAGGGAGTCTTTTAATTGTCAGTGTTGTTCTATAACTTTATATAACAGAAACCAGATAACTAACTCTGTTTAAATATAATGGAACCTAGCAACATGCCATTAAAATTTTAACAGGCCTTTAAGAACTGAAAAATGAAGATTAAAATGGAAAATTTGTTGTATTTTATCTACGAACAAGACAGAAAGGGACAAATTTAATTAGAATACTATGTATAATAATTATTTATTATAAGTTGTAACTAACAACAACTGGCTTTCTAATATTTAAAGACAGTATTGTTTAATACCTATTTATATTTATACCTTGTATTCTTGGTATTATATCTATAGACTGAGCAAAATTTAATTTTGGTATTCTACATCTAACAATGAGCGCGAGGAAGACAGCACAATGCTGGTAATTGCAAGTATAAAATAAGATAGAGACGACCACCAATTGAGAAATGTGTGAGTAGTGCTTTTTTTGACCATTCTTATCCTTATCTTATACCTGCAATTGTGGCATTTTGGTGTTTTCTTCGCGCTCACTTTCCAAGGCAAGATACCAAAATGAAAATATGCTCAATCGTTCTGCTTTTGCTTCTTAAACACAAAACTGAAAAAATTTCTAACAATTCTAATTTTAAACACAAGTAATTAACTTTATTCATATCTTCTTCCGTCCTTCAATTTTGGAAACATTTGACACCACTTATAAATAATAAAAATCTGAAAATATTTTTACCGATCCGCTAAAATTAATATTTTAACAATCTGTTAAAATTTAGCAGATAATTACAGAATACAGTTCGATGTATATTATTGGATTTGTAAGGAAAATATTTGTGTTTAATTAATTTTTTGCAGATGATGCTTGAATATTTAATCGCCGACTTATCTTAGATAACATTTGAGGATTTTCTTGTAAAAACAATATTAATTCGTTTTCATCATTAATTAGAATTTTTCGATGCACATTTTTTGGATAAATTATTGATCCTGTATTTGCAGAATGTTATTTAGAAGGCTTTGCTATTTGGTTTTCTTCTATCCAGAAATCTTTCTCCGTACAATATGGATGCTAAAAAACAATATTTTTGAAGCTTACCAAGAATAGAAATCATATCTACCAATTTGACCTTCGAAAATTTCGTGTGATAATTTCATCTGACACTTAAAACGAGTTACGCAAATCTAAGATTACAATAAATTCATTTTTTGCTTTTATTTCGTACTAAAATTTTAATATCAAAATGAAAATGATTTTTAACATTACTTATTTAAATTTATTTCTTTTGGTTTCATAACACACTAAATAATAATATATTATAAATGTGTAAATATAATGAAAATGGTTTGATTTGTGTATGGAAATACATATATTAATCGAAAAAGAGTTGAATTCTTCTTTATAAAAAGATATGCAAAAATTTTTTAGGTCAAAATTTTCGTATTAATTTATTTATTATAAATTGTGAGTTAAATAAAATATTCCTCGTGGTTCAATGACATGTAATTTGCAAGAAAACATGGAACTATCATAATAAATATACATAAAATTGTTTGGTTTCCTGTTGTATGTTCGTACAAATAATATTGTTTAAATTTTATTTAAAATATTTTATAGTATAGTATTGCTTTTACTACAATTTCATATTTCATTGTTATATACATACATACAAATCAAAACAAAATTGGTAGGTTATAACGATGTATTAAGTCATTTAAATACATGGTTTGAAAATCTGTATAATAGCCAGTAAAACAATATGTTTGGAAATTTTAATTTTAAATGTAGTTAATTATTATTCCACAAGTTAAATTGACTTGTCACATAAAAAATATATACGTTGATGGATTACCTACTAAAGAAATTTAAAATAACTAGAGCATCACATTTGAATAATCAATGCATTTTATTATGAAGGAAATTTTTATTTAATTTGTATCCTCCTAAAAAAGTAATTTTTCATACTAACGAGAAAATTAGAAGTTTATCTAGACACACACCCGTGAAAAATAAATAGCATGTTGAATGAAAAATTCTACACAGAATATGTAAATATTGACCTATAATAGTCTAGGGACTTATTCTAGGAGACATTAATACCTAATTAATTTTTGAGGAAAATTGATTGAATGGTCAGTATTATGTTTGTGTAAAGGCTTTGTGCTGGAAGGATTGCTCAAAATAATATTGTAAAATTACGAAAGTCAAAATTAGATAGTGTTTTCCTTTTTTTTTTTTTCGTAATTCAGATTTGTGTTCCACTTTTAACCTAAAATATACAGAGTGTTTCTTCAGGGACCGATAGTAGACAAAAATAAAGTGTAATTGGTTATATAGACCATATAAGTCCCCTATTATTATTATTATTATTATTATTTTTTTTTTTTCGGTTGCCCGACGCTGGACAGTCCTCCCGTGGCCTCTGACGCCTCACGGGAGTCGCGCCAGCATATTAACCTCAGCCACTCCCCACATCCCGCAGGGTTAGTGACTGTAGGCTCCGGAATCGTGTGCCCTAAGCAGGCGGAGAGAACCAAGAATGACCGCCTTCTGCATTTGGCCTACCAGCCACTCAGCTGATTGGCAGGCCGGTATGATCTTCAGTTCCGAGAGCAGAGTAGGCTTTATCCCTCCGAGTACACCGATAATAAGGACGACCATTTTGACCGAGTAGCCTGGGTACAGCACTTGGAGCTCGTACCGGAGATCGCGATATTTGGTCCGTTTCTCCTCCTCCTTCAAGGTGATGTTTTTCTCCGCAGGTGCCGAGAACTCGATGACATACATCACCTTGAGTTGATGGTCGAGGAGGACTATGTCAGGCTTGTTGGCTTGGACTAGCCTGACAGTCGGGAACGAGTAGTTCCAGTAAATCCGGCATTTCTCGTTCTCGACAACGGACTCAATATCTCCGGGGACGTAAGGCAGCACTGGTGTCTGGTCTACCCCGTACGAGTGCCTTAGATGGTAGTGTAACACTCGTAAGGCCGCGTTATGTCGGTGGATGTAGACCGAAATCGCATATATGGGACATGTAGAAAGTAAATGCATGAGCGATTCCGGCGCCTGATGGCGGTGACTGACTCAACATCAGCACCTCGCCGGCCTCCTCGCCTGATGTCAAATGCGAGACCGAGTTCATCTGCGGCTCTTTTTGCTGCCTTGAGCAATCCTGCTCCCACTCCTACAGTTTCGTGATGTTTTACGAACCGCAAGAGGGGATCTGAGCTCCTGAGTATGTTACATGCCATACTCAGAACTACTCTGCCATGAGTACACTCCAGGCTCAAGAGTCCTCGGCCACCCCGTTGACGTGGGAGGTACACACGAGGAACGGACGATCTAGGATGAATACTTCTGTGAATATTCATCATCTTGCGGGTATCTCTGTCTAATTGACGCAGCTCATCTACCCTCCACTTTACTACTCCGAAGGAGTAGAGCAGAATCGGAACGGCAAGCATATTAGTTGCAGACACCTTGTTCTTCCCCGAAAGTTCGGAAGACCAAATCTTTCGGAGGCGGTGTCTGTACTTGCCGCGGAGAGAATCTTTTATTTGTGATACATCCTGGATGTGCCTTTGTTGCACACCCAGATATGTATAGGTCTCTCCGGCATCCAGATGTCTTAGGATGCTTCCGTCTGCGAGCTGCGCATCTTCAGGGAATTCCCCGCATCGTCCTCTCTTGAGGTGGAGGACTGCACATTTGTCCAACCCGAACTCCATACCAATTGCCCGCGTATATTCTTCGACCACCCTAAGAGCGTTTTGTAGTTCGCGCTCTCCGGAGGCATAAAGTTTAAGGTCATCCATATAAAATAGATGGGTGACCTTATGCCTTATTATTACTTTTTTTTTTTTTTTTTTTTTTTTTTTTTTTTCGGTTGCCCGACGCTGGACAGTCCTCCCGTGGCCTCCGACGCCTCACGGGAGTCGCGCCAGCACAATAACCTCAGCCACTCCCCACATCCCGTAGGGTTAGTGACTGTAGGCTCCGGAATCGTGTGCCCTAAGCAGACGGAGAGAACCCAGAATGACCGCCTTCTGCATTTGGCCTGCCAGCCACTCAGCTGATTTTTGGCAGGTCGGTATGATCTTTAGTTCCGAAAGTAGCGTAGGCTTTATCCCTCCGAGTACACCGATTATAAGGACGACCATTTTTACCGAGTAGCCTGGGTACAGCACTTGGAGCTCGTACCGGAGATCGCGATATTTGATCCGTTTCTCCTCCTCCTTCAAGGTGATGTTTTTCTCTGCAGGTGCCGAGAACTCGATGACATACATCACCTTGAGTTGATGGTCGAGGAGGACTATGTCAGGCTTGTTGGCTAGGATTAGCCTGACAGTCGGGAACGAGTAGTTCCAGTAAATCCGGCATTTCTCGTTCTCGACAACGGACTCAATATCTCCAGGGACGTAAGGTAGCACTGGTGTCTGGTCTACCCCGTACGAGTGCCTTAGATGGTAGTATAGCACTCGTAACGCCGTATTATGCCGGTGGATGTAGGCCGAAATCGCATATATAGGGCATGCAGATAGTAAGTGCATGAGCGATTCCGGCGCCTGATGGCAGGTCCTGCAGTTGATATCAGGAACCTCTACACGCCACACGCGGCTACGGTAGACCAAGGTGTTGATAACACCATCTTGACAGGCCATAATGAATCCCTCGGTCTCCGACTTAAGCCCTGCTGACCTTAGAAAGGCGAAAGTCAGCCTGGTCGATAAACCCAGTGTTTCTATGTTCTTATAGAAGACACCATGCTGGGGTTTATCGACGTGCTGCCGAAACAGTTTTTCCTGTTCGGCAGCTCTGATTCGGGCTTTCAGACGGTTTGGCTGAAGTTCGGTGACTGACTCAACATCAGCACCTCGCCGGCGTCCTCGCCTGATGTCAAATGCGAGACCGAGTTCATCTGCGGCTCTTTTTGCTGCCTTGAACAATCCTGCTCCCACTCCTACAGTTTCGTGATGTTTTACGAACCGCAAGAGGGGATCTGAGCTTCTGAGTATGTTACATGCCATACTCAGTACTACTCTGCCATGCGTACACTCCAAGCTCAAGAGTCCTCGTCCCCCCCGTTGACGTGGGAGGTACACACGAGGAACGGACGATCTAGGATGAATACTTCTGTGAATATTCATCATCTTGCGGGTATCCCTATCCAATTGGCGCAGCTCATCTACCCTCCACTTTACTACTCCGAAGGAGTAGAGCAGAATCGGAACGGCAAGCATATTAGTTGCAGACACCTTGTTCTTCCCCGAAAGTTCGGAAGACCAAATCTTTCGGAGGCGGTGTCTGTACTTGCCGCGGAGAGAATCCTTTATTTGTATTACATCTTGGATGTGCCTTTGTTGCACACCCAGGTATGTATAGGTCTCTCCTTATTATTACTTTTTTTTTTTTTTTTTTTTTTTTTTTTTTCGGAATATCCGATGCCGGTCAGTCCTCCCGTGGCCTCCGACGCCTCACGGGAGTCGCGCCGGCGCATCAACTACAGCCACTCCCCACATCCCGCAGGGTTAGTGACTGTAGATACCAGAATCGTGTGCCCTAAGCAGACGGAGAGAACCCAGAATGACCGCCTTCTGCATTTGACCTGCCAGCCACTCGGCTGGTTTTTGGCAGGCCGGTATGATCTTCAGTTCCGAGAGCAGCGTAGGCTTTATCCCTCCGAGTACACCGATAATAAGGACGACCATTTTGACCGAGTAGCCTGGGTACAGCACTTGGAGCTCGTACCGGAGATCGCGATATTTGGTCCGTTTCTCCTCCTCCTTCAAGGTGATGTTTTTCTCCGCAGGTGCCGAGAACTCGATAACATACATCACCTTGAGTTGATGGTCGAGGAGGACTATGTCAGGCTTGTTGGCTTGGATTAGCCTGACAGTCGGGAACGAGTAGTTCCAGTAAATCCGGCATTTCTCGTTCTCGACAACGGACTCAATATCTCCGGGGACGTAAGGCAGCACTGGTGTCTGGTCTACCCCGTACGAGTGCCTTAGATGGTAGTATAGCACTCGTAAAGCCGCGTTATGTCGGTGGATGTAGGCCGAAATCGCATATATGGGGCATGCAGAAAGTAAGTGCATGAGCGATTCCGGCGCCTGATGGCAGGTCCTGCAGTTGATATCAGGGACCTCTACACGCCACACGCGGCTACGGTAGACCAAGGTGTTGATAACACCATCTTGGCAGGCCATAATGAATCCTTCGGTCTCCGACTTAAGCCCTGCTGACCTTAGAAAGGCGAAGGTCAGCCTGGTCGATAAACCCAGTGTTTCTATGTTCTTATAGAAGACACCATGCTGGGGTTTATCGACGTGCTGCCGAAACAGATTTTCCTGTTCAGCAGCTCTTATTCGGGCTTTCAGACGATTTGGCTGAAGTTCGGTGACTGACTCAACATCAGCACCTCGCCGGCCTCCTCGCCTGATGTCAAATGCGAGACCGAGTTCATCTGCGGCTCTTTTTGCTGCCTTCAACAATCCTGCTCCCACTCCTACAGTTTCGTGATGTTTTACGAACCGCAAGAGGGGATCTGAGCTCCTGAGTATGTTACATGCCATACTCAGTACTACTCTGCCATGCGTACACTCCAGGCTCAAGAGTCCTCGGCCCCCCCGTTGACGTGGGAGGTACACACGAGGAACGGACGATGTAGGATGAATACTTCTGTGAATATTCATCATCTTGCGGGTATCTCTGTCTAATTGGCGCAGCTCATCTACCCTCCACTTTACTACTCCGAAGGAGTAGAGCAGAATCGGAACGGCAAGCATATTAGTTGCAGACACCTTGTTCTTCCCCGAAAGTTCGGAAGACCAAATCTTTCGGAGGCGGTGTCTGTACTTGCCGCGGAGAGAATCCTTTATTTGTGTCACATCTTGGATGTGCCTTTGTTGCACACCCAGGTATGTATAGGTCTCTCCGGCATCCAGATGTCTTAGGATGCTTCCGTCTGCGAGCTGCGCATTTTCAGAGAATTCCCCGCATCGTCCTCTCTTGCGGTGGACGACTGCACATTTGTCCAACCCGAACTCCATACCAATTGCCCGCGTATATTCTTCGACCACCCTAAGAGCGTTTTGTAGTTCGCGCTCTCCGGAGGCATAAAGTTTAAGATCATCCATATAAAACAGATGGGTGACCTTATGCCTCCGGTCGCTGGGTGGTCCACATTGATACCCGCGGGTTTGGCGGAGCCCAACAGACAACGGTAGCAGTGAGATGCAGAAGAGGAGAGGACTCAGGGAGTCGCCCTGGAAAACTCCCCTCCTAAATGCCACCTACTCTGTCGTGACCCGCTGTGCACCTGATGTTATGGTGAAGCGAGTCTTCCAGAGTGGCAGCAGCTGTTCTATGCATCTCACTAGTGGTGCTGGTACCGCAAGACATTCGAGCAAGTGCAACAATAGCTCGTGCGATGTTGTATCAAATGCCTTGCGGTAGTCAATCCAGGCCATCGATAGATTCCGCTTGTATTGCACAGAATCCTGTGTAATACAGCGGTCTATCAGCAGGCTGTCCTTGCAACCTGCCATGCCCTTCTTGGCACCACGCTGTTCATGTATCTGCTGGAAGACCGGATCAACAGACCTCAGTGTCCTTGCATACAAGATACGTGTAAATATCTTGTAGCAGGAGTTGAGGCAAGTGATCGGCCTATAATTCCTCGGGTCGGAAAGATCCCCCTTTTTGGGGATAAGCACAGTACGTCCCTCGACAAACCAGTCCGGAATCTGCTGCCCCTCGTTCAACCATGAGTTGAAAACTCGCGCCAGACGGCGGTGAGTGGACGGAAATTTCTTCCACCACCAGTTGTTAATGCCGTCTGGGCCCGGGGCAGCGAAGTTCTTGGTGCCAACAAGTGCTTGCTGGACTTCCTCCGTACTGATTGCCGGGCACACTTCATCTGGCTCTTCACGATGTCTGTGACACAGAGCCTCGAAGTGTGCAATTGCTGGAGTGTCGCTATTGAATGGACGCGTCGTTTCGTAGATTCCCTTCCAGAAGGTTTCGACATCTTCTACAGTCGGCGGATTATCTACAACACGCTGTGGCTCTTGAAATAGGCGGGAAGGATTCGTACGGAACAAATTGTTTTGTTCCATACTCCTCACCCGCCTCTTCAATGTTTTCTTTATCGCCATGAGCGCTCGGATCCTATCTAGACAGTGCTGCTTGATGGTAAGCATCACTGTCAGATTTAGAGTATGGTGTTGACGTCTTAATCCGGCTGCTATGCGCCGGATTCTGGGAGTAAAAACTCTACCAGTTGTCTTATATTCCACCACACTCTGGATCCGAGAAGCGTGTTGTCTGGCCGACTGTATCTTGCCCTCGATATTCTGTACACGCCGCTTGGCTTTCTCGACCCCGTGATTGGTTGACCTCTCACGGGGGACGAGTTGCTTCGCGGCGTTGTACACGGCACTGTTGATTTGCCAGATGTCGGCATCTTCCGGAATTTCCTCATCGATGACCTCGTCCATTCTAGCTAGGTCTTGTGGCTTTAGGTTAGCCCTGGTGTTAAGGCTAACCCTCGTCCTTAAGTCTACATCGGTGAACTCTAAAGGATGTTCCCCATCAGCTAATAATTGCCGCGGTGGGACTGCGGCTGGCAGTTCTTCCGGCTGACGGGGTGCCCTTACATAACCTGTCCTGAGCAGAAAGGATACTTGATCTCTCAGATGTTGTTGAGAGAAGGCGCGATGCTCTGGATGAATTTCGCACCAAAGTGCATGCAATCGCGCCATGTATCCCCTTCGCTCAGGTTCGCTACTCTCGCGGCAGGTCAGTAAGTCATCCCGAAGTTCCCTCGTCCACTTAAAGCGTCCATGTACAATCGCATTGTCATCATCGTTAGGACCGTCCGGTAAGGCCCCTCCCATCTGTCCTTGACCTCCATCCGACTGAGGTCGAATGTGAGGGGCCCTTCTAAGGTTATATGGAACCATAGCAAAAAGAGTACCAGGGTAGTTAGCCCTGGTACTCCCGGCCGGCATTAGTCAGGCAGAGTTGCCTCTGCCCGTCCAGGGTGCACCAACGTGGAGGTTGCCGGTCCTTTGCACCCCTTATTACTATTATTATTATTACTATTATTATTATTATATGTATGTACAAAGTTCCCAATGGAACTGGGAATTAATATCCCCAGTATCTAAGAGAATTTTGCTAGTCAATTTACTAAATCTGAAAAATAATTAAAAAAAATTAAAGTAAAATATTATTTTCTTAATGACCATAAAATTCGCACATTTATTGTAATCTTTATCTCTTTTGTTTAGAAAAAGTACGATATTAATTATGCTTGTTCAATTAATATTAAAAGGGGGCAAAATTAAAGCATGCACATTTACTTCCAGAAACTTTTCTAATTAAAATTCTTTAACCATGTTTCTCAGCCAAGCTTGGGTATAATTTATTTCTTTATGTTTTATTTTACTTCGTATGATTTTAACAAAGTTAAAACTCAGTTACACTTTTATATCATGTTCAGGGTTTTAAAACCGTAGTCCATTTTCTACATTTTGTTTCAGACTTAGGTACCAAAAATTATTTGGCCATTATAAATTATTACGGTATCTGTATTTATACTAAGAAAAAATATTTTCGTATTACTATATATTTTGTTTTTCTGCGTAAGAATATATACATACTTCATGAGGTTGCATAAGAAACTTTGAATGAGACCAAAATGTAGAAAATTACATAGGTAAATTCGAGAGTAAATTACTCTTTCCGACCCGAGGAATTATAGGCCGATCACTTGCCTCAACTCCTGCTACAAGATATTTACACGTATCTTGTACGCTAGGACACTGAGGTCAGAGACAACCACGAGACATTCAAGTACATATAAAAATTTGTTCGGTTTTAGGTATAATTATTGATATACTTCCATCCTTGTTGTACATAGGTGCTGCTCAATTAATCTATCTTTGTTGCAGTTTGGGAAGATTTTCGTAGATGGCGATAGCAGCACAGGGAACGTCATCGTTGATGTTGGATCCGGTCGCCATATTGTTTGTTTTGTGCTGATATTGTGTGGTGCCAGTCGTTTTTTATTTTATATTGGATTACGAACTGTAAAATACTGTGACTTTTAAATACTATTTTATTTGAACTTTTTATTAGTGTTAGTGTAATATCTAATTTTATTATAACCATGCCACAAAAACATTGTCTTATTTGTGGATTCAATATAGATCAGGTAGAAAAAATGCACTACTTTCCAGTCAATGACTAAAAGTAAGTTTGTGTTTTGTGTTTTAAAGGTATTTAAATAAAATTGTTTCCTTCTTGTTAGGTCCAAAATTTGGCAAGAAATGATGGGAATAAAATGTGTTCCTGATATATCACTTCGCAACTATTTGATTTACAATCGTCATTTTTATATAAACAGTTATGAACCTTGCAACACGGAGGCTGCGTACTGATGTTGTTCCCACATTATTCCCATGCCAAGTACAACTGGTTCCTTCACAAGAAATGGTAATTCAAAGAAATGTGGAGCTTACAAGTGATCAAGAACTTTTAGAAAGTACTAATACAGGCATAGGTATGTTATAGTTATTGGTTACTTCCTTCTTTTACTTGGAGTACACTCTACGTTCTTATTATTGTACTGAGTTACTCAGCGATTGTAAGTTGATACGTCAGATTCGCTGATGTTTCTGTATCACATACTCATTTTTCTATTTTCTGTCAAGCTACAAACATCGTACTACTTAATTTGCAAGATTGCGTATGTATAAAAAGACATATTTTTTGCATGTAAAGCTTTGTGGCTGTTTTGTTAGCAAAATCACATTTTTTATCTGAATTTGAGTAGTACATGGATATTGTATTACAAGAGAAGCAGTAATTGAAGACCCAATTCCAAGCTGTTCCAGTTTGCAAAGGAGTCCAAGTACCCCTACGCACCGTTCCATGCTTCGAGGTATTAAGGGAGTCTCTCGTGTTGATGCTTCTCTTAGAAAGCTGTTCGCGCTGGCTGTGGGTGCGGAGACAATCCAACAGACGTGCAGTTTTCAGCCAGTCTAAAAACTCAAATTTTAAATGAGTTGACGAAACAAAAAGCTAAGAACAATGGCAACTTTGTCAGTTGCTTACGTCAGTGAGTTCATTGTGAAAAAGCTTCTTGAGCATATAGATTGCGCAACCTGCTGTTACCAGTTTTTGTCAAGTCCGGAGTCGCCTCATAATTTATTTATAAGTTTTGAGGAATGGTCAGATACAGAACATTTACTATATGCTTCAGAACCATTAGTGGTGGTTGTAGGTCAGGCCATCACAATATTAGAAAACACATTAGACACCTTTTGCCATAAACCCAAGATTTCTGTTATAGTTACCGAATTCATCTTTGATAATGTGAACTTCTCGTGGTATTCCTGTTCTGACCATTATGAAATTGTAACCAGGGAGATCGTGAAAGCTTTGTGGAAAATTGGTATTCCTTGGTGGTGTAAAAGAAAAAACCAAGAAAACATTCAGAATCGTAAAGATGCAAAGAAATCTAAACATAAGGTGAGGACATTCCAGCATCGATAGTTGTTGATATGAGGTTTGTTCCAGCAGCAGTCAGAAACAGTTTGCAAACTATAAAATAAATATGTTTTATTTTATTAGCTTCTTATGGCTTGATAACTTTATTGCTATTAATGTTTTTTTATAATTTCAAGTGTTGATGTTGCTTGAAACTGTAATATGTACATATGCGCCTACTAATATGTTTATTTACCCAGTTATTATTAATTAGGTATAATTTATGTACCTACGAGCAAGTACTTCTTCGTTCTTGTGTAGGATATGTATATTTATTTCTAAAAACCTATCGGTGTTTGTAATATGTTTTGTTAATGTAATCTTTACCTAAGCAATGAAATATTATTATTATATTTGTTAAAAGTATTGTTAATTGCAGACCTCATTGTATAAATAATGTGCAGAATTAATCGATGTTGATACATATATCTGGGATGTTGGGAAGCAAATGTACATTTTTTTCCTTATTGGTAGGCTTATTTATATATTTTTTGTACTTGCCATATAGGTTTTGTATTACATAGGTACCTGTTGTTCAAGAAAATATTATAATCGTTATTATTTAAATGTAAAATGCTCAACTTTTTGTTTAGCCATTTATTTTTCTGTGGTTTAGATTATTTAAAATATCTTCATAATTATTGCATTCGTTGTGGCTTGTTATTTAATTGATTTTCTATCAATAAACGATTTATTTTACCTGTTTTGTTTCATTTATTCATTAAAATGTAATTGAAAATATAACAACAGCCAACAAAACGCATCGCGCGCTTTTTTAAATCACGGCTCATCATCGCGCACGCCATCTATTCTCACCTTCCAAAACAGTAGACCAGTGCAATATTCCGAATAGAAATAATACAAGTACTTGAACGTCTCGTGGTTGTCTCTGCTGAGGTCTGTTGATCCGGTCTTCCAGCAGATACACAAACAGCGTGGTGCCAAGAAGGGCATGGCAGGTTGCAAGGACAGCCTGCTGATAGACCGCTGTATTACACAGGATTCTATGCAATATAAGCGGAATCTATCGATGGCCTGGATTGATTACCGCAAGGTATTTGATACAACATCACATGAGCTAGTGCTCTACTTGCTCGAATGTCTTGCGGTACCAGCACCACTAGTGAGATGCCTAGAACAGCTGCTGCCGCTCTGGAAGACCCGCTTCACCATAACATCAGGTACACAGCGGGTCACGACAGAGCAGGTGGCATTTAGGAGAGGAGTTTTCCAGGGTGACTCCCAGAGTCCTCTCCTCTTCTGCATCTCACTGCTGCCGTTGTCTGTTGGGCTCCGCCAAACCCGCGGATACCAATGTGCGTCACCTAGCGACCGGAGACATAAGGTCACCCATCTATTTTATATGGATGATCTTAAACTTTATGCCTCCGGAGAGCGCGAACTACAAAACGCTCTTAGGGTGATCGAAGAATATACGCGGGCAATTGGTATGGAATTTGGGTTGGATTAATGTGCAGTCGTCCACCTCAAGAGAGGACGATGCGCGGAATTTCCTGAAGATGCGCAGCTCGCAGAAGGAAGCATCCTAAGACATCTGTATGCCGGAGAGACCTATACATATCTGGGTGTGCAACAAAGACACATCCAGGATGTATTACAAATAAAAGATTCTCTCCGCGGCAAGTACAGACACCGCCTTCGAAAGATTTGGTCTTCCGAACTTTCGGGGAAGAACAAGGTGTCTGCAACTAATATGCTTGCCATTCTAGTTCTGCTCTACTCTTTCGGAGTAGTAAAGTGGACAGTAGGGGAGCTGCGCCAATTAGATAGAGATACCCGCAAGATGTTGAATATTCACAGAAGTATTCATCCTAGATCGTCTGTTACTCGTGTGTACCTCCCACGCCAACGGGGGGGGCTGAGGACTCTTGAGCCTGGAGTGTACGCATGGCAGAGTAGTACTGAGTATGGCATATAATATACTCAGGAGCTCAGATCTCCTTTTGCGGTTTGTGAAACATCACTAAACTGTAGGAGTGGGAGCAGGATTGTTCAAGGCAGCAAAAAAAGCCGCAGATGAACTCTGTCTCACATTTGACATCAGGCGAGGAGGTCGGCGAGGTGCTGATGTTGAGTCAGTCACCGAACTTCAGCCAAATCGTCTGAAAGCCCGAATCAGAGCTGCCGAACAGGAAAATCTGTTTCGGCAGCACGTCGATAAGCCCCAGCATGGTGTCTTCTATAAGAACATAGAAACACTGGGTTTATCGACCAGGCTGACCTTCGCCTTTCTAAGGTCGGCCGGGCTTAAGTCGGAGACCGAGGGATTCATTATCGCCTGCCAAGATGGTGTTATCAACACCTTGGTCTACCGTAGCCGCGTGTGGCGTGTAGAGGTTCCTGATATCAACTGCAGGACCTGCCATCAGGCGCCGGAATCGCTCATGCACTTACTATCTGCATGCCCCATATATGCGATTTCGGCCTACATCCACCGGCATAACGCGGCGTTACGAGTGCTATACTACCATCTAAGGCACTCGTACGGGGTAGGCCAGACACCAGTGCTACCTTACGTCCCAGGAGATATTGAGTCCATTCTCGAGAACGAGAAATGCTGGATTTACTGGAATTATTCATTCCCGACTGTCAGGCTAATCCAAGCCAACAAGCCTGACATAGTCCTCCTCGACCATCAACTCAAAGTGATATATGTCATCGAGTTCTCGGCACATGCGGAGAAAAACATCACATTGAAGGAGGAGGAGAAACGGACCAAATATCGCGCTCTCCCGTATGAGCTCCAAGTGCTGTACCCAGGCTACTCGGTCAAAATGATCGTCCTATTAATCGGTGTACTCGAAGGGATAAAGCCTACGCTGCTCTCGGAACTGAAGATCATACCAGCCTGCCAAAAATCAGCCGAGTGGCTGGCAGGCCAAATGCAGAAGGCGGTCATTCTGGGTTCTCTCCGTCTGCTTAGGGCACATGATTCCGGTATCTACAGTCACTAACCCTGCGGGATGTGGGGAGTGGCTGTAGGTTGATAGGCCGGCGGGACTCCCGTGAGGCGTCGGAGGCCACGGGAGGACTGACCGGCATCGGGAAACCGAAAAGAAATAATATTAATAATAATAATAATAATAATAATAATAATATGTCTTTATTTAATGTATAAAAGAAAATATTACAAAAATTATTTAAAGGGGTGGCGAGATCTAGCATGGCTACTCAACTACCACCCAACAGGAAATGATAAGTACAGCCATTTCCTAAGGAACAGCATAAAAACAAAAATAGGCACACATTTTTCATTCCACAACATAGAATTTCATTTAACTAGTAAATGTAGTGCACAAAATAAAAGTAAAAGGTAACAAAACAAGATAGAGAATATATATAAGCTCATTAAATGATTATTCCTAATTCATGAAAACAACGCCTCTAAGGTGAATCAAGACAACACATCCAGAGCACTACACACATACCCCGTCACACCAGGTCCCCCACCTAGGGCAATTACAATGAATACAATATTCATTGTAACAACCCCCGATTAGAGCCCAACAGTCCAAGACATATACAGAGCACTACGAACATGCAGCCCCGGTCATCCAGTAGCAGTGCCCCCCCTCCCCCTCAAAACAAAATCTATCATTTCCAAAATGGTTCGTAAGAAACCAAACATAAATTCAGTTCATTGTACTAAATAAATGACAAAAATTATAACAGAAGAGAATTATTAATAAATTCTTTTAAATGTTTTTTAAACGTCATGCCGGTCGAGCATGATTTTATAACAAGAGACAAGGAATTGAAAACCTTGACGGCATTACAATTACATGAACGTAGAAACAAGACGGTGCATTTCGGGGGCTTATGGGAATGTGCCGTACGCCTAACTAAATATCATCTTAAACGCATTATACATAATGTACATTTAAGTTATGAAGAATTTTACACGTTTGTCGCAAATAGAATCGATATTAAACTCCCGGCCACTGTATCCTCTCACGAACGATCCAGATGATATTCAAACATTGACACCAGGTCATTTTCTCATTGGTGAAGCATTAACAGCATTGCCTAAATCTCTAATTTCTGATATTCGCAGCACCCATGTTTCCCGCTACAAAGACTTTTCAATCAACAATTGTGGGTGAAATGGTCACGAGATTATCTTCATACTATTCAACAACGAACAAAATGGCAGTTCAGTGAAGCACCCAAAATTCATTCAATAGTTATTCTGCAAGAAGATGACACTTCTCCTATGTGTTGAAAGTTGGGGCGAATAATAGCCATTCATACTGGAAAGGATAATATTGTAAGAGTGGTAACAATAAAAATAATGAGTGCAGTGATGAAACGATCTATGACAAAAAATTTTTTTAGTACCTATAGTCACTAACGAATGATTTTAAATATTCATCATGATATCTTTATTTAATAATATGCTTATTGTATTCCTCAATTTTCAAAGGCATAACCTTTCAAGGCGGTGACTTATGTTGGATATATTAATATTTTCTTTAAAGTTGTAAATTTAGTAAGCCATGAAAAAAAATAATATTGTCAATAGCAATACAAATACAAACATTTTTTATTGTCAAAAAAATATAAATTCAATTAATAAAAATAAAATATACATACATTATCTCTGAATTCACAAATCCAATTTCAATCTTCACTGACTTTCTCTGTGGTTGTCTAATTTTGTTTTGTTTCTCTATTGAAATCTGTTTCCATTTGCTCGATATTATAACCTTGTTTTCTTAGAAGTGAATATTACTACCATGTTTAGTGCATTTTCGCTGCTATCACCATCTGCAGTTGAATATAATAAACTCCACTATTATAAAAAACCTGGTTCACATATAGTTTTCAATCTTACTTTTTATTTAACGTTAGTCCTTAGACAGGTTGATAGAGGGCACCATTTTAATCAATTTTTCATTATTAAAATATACCCTATTCGATTTTAAAGCGTATGTTGTGCTTTTTAAAAAAAGCACGTTAATTTTATAATTTTTATTAGAAAGTTAATTTATTAGATACAAAAATTTATATATCTTACATTTATTTACCCCCCCTTTGACTATGTTGCAAAACTAATTTAAATTGTGACTACCCTGGTTTTATTTATAAAAATGTAAGTATTATATATAAAGATAACCCTCTATTTTTTACACAATTCAATTAATTTAATTTTACATAATTCTATATTATAATTCAAACTAACGTAATCTTTATTATTTTAAATAATTTCAATCTTTCATGTAAACAAATTTTATCAAAAACTTTTTACCTATAAGTTTTTACAAGTACATAAAAAATGGAAATAATTGTCTTCTATATTCTTGTTTTTAAGTTTTATTAACTTATTAACATTTATATTTATGTATGTAAGCACCATACTCATTTTCTTTAATTATTGTAGTCCCGTGTCTGATGATGTGAAGTAAATTTGCTTGTTCACGAAACCGGTCACACCAATAAAGGAATTTTATGAGAATTTTTCTGTTTGTCTTATCATAAAATAATCAATATAATATAAAGCCTAACTTAATACAGTCCACGAACACATCAACAATAGTTGAGTGGTAAGTGAGCAATTGTGTTTTCGCACCACAAGGCATATACAGGTTATATATTATTTTTACTATACAAAGAATGATAGAGAGTTGTTATAGTGCGAAGAATACGATAAAATGTTAAAAATCTCTTACCATTTATAACGGATGCGGCTCGTTATATGGTAAAGTTTGACGAATATCGAAATAAACATGCCTCAATGTGCTTTGCATGTCATGTCACACATTCAATAAAGAGATCTACCTTTGATATCGAACGTCAAATAAATATTTTTAAAGAATATTGAGAAAACTACACAACTACGAGAGACCACTTTAATCCGTTGGCATGGACGCCGCCATGGAGAGGCGTGAAGGGGCAGTTGCACCACCATTATCTGAAAGTGGTTTGTTACAACCTAACCTCAGGCACAGCAAAAATCACCAAATGAAGCATTTTATAATGCATCATTGTATATAAAAAATTGTATGCGTAAAGCCAACAGGCCTTATGTCGACCCTGTTAAAACATTCACCTACAAGTCGTAATGTCCACATATATAAATTAATGTAATAATTAGAGACCCCATCTCCAGTTATCATTTCGTGAATATCAGGGGAGAAATCAGCTTGTGTGATCATGTCATTATTTTCATGTGCGCAAATGAAAAATATTTTAGAATGGGTCGAGAGGTTCGAAATAGAAAAGCTAGATCAATTTTAATAATATTTTCCAGCTTCGTTCTAAAGAAACATGTGTTTCAAATTAAATCCAAATATGAAATCAACCGGTATTTCTGCGAAAGAAACTTAATTGCTGCGAGATATAAATTATATTCCCGTGCATATGAAAAGTTTTCTTATAGAAATGTTTTTGGTCCAACGATGGAATGATTATTCCAAAAAAATGATATTAAAATAATGAAATGTATGGATATTAGTGATATAGAAAATACCAGTTTACCTGAAAATTAGCAATTTATTATTTCCTCATATTTTGTTTATAGTCCAGATCTGACTAAGTTTTTTGTTTTTTTTTTTATTATATTTGTTATTTTAATGCATTAAGTTATCAGCTGTACACATTTCTTTCAAAACAATTTTTCACTGACAGTAATTTAATTTAACTTGTTTTCCGTTGTTTTTATTATATTATTTGTTTCTTACATTTTATTATATTTAATTCTATCGCATTTAGATAAATACCTTTAAAAAAAATAGTTCTTTATTTTTTTTCATGAATGAGAAATATGTACAAGTAGGACTTTTAAACATTCGTTAGCTAGTTCCAAAGTTTAACTCTTTTAAACATTTTATTACAAATAAAAATTTTGATATATTTGCTTTGAGTGAAACATGGCAAATAATTCTATTGATAGCACATTAGTTAATATTGATAGTATTTCTTTAACTCGTAATAATAGGCAATCCTGAGATCTCCACAAATGAGTTGGAGGAATCTTATCTTTTGTATGCAGCATGGTGAGAAAATATACTGCCTTGGTGATGTAAATATTAATTTCTTAAAACCTGATTCAACTGCAAGTCAGTACTTCTCAACAATGCGTGACTCAATCGGATTTAAGCAACATACATTTCTCCCCATTTTTCATCATTACTTGATGTCATACTATATAGTGATCCTAGCAATCATTTCAGTAGGGATGGAGGGAATTGGTATTTCCGATCACTAAATAATTTACTGCAAAATTAATTCTAACAAACCAATTTTACAACCTATTTATTACACTTTTCGTGATTTTAAAGATCTAAATGAAAATGTATTTTATCAAGATTTACATCAGTTACCATTAAATAAAATGTTTTATTTAGATTCCATTGATAATAAGGTGGAGTTTTTAAATTCAAATTTATTAAAACTTTTTAACAAGCATGCCCCATTAAAAACTGTACGTATAACTAAAAAAAGAGCTAAATAGCTAACTGATAACATTAAGTTGTTAATGAAGCAACATGATAAGGCAAAGTCAGAATATAAAAAATCTCCTTCTCAACCTGTGGGAATATTATAAACAAATCCGTAACGTCACAAATCATGCCGTATCAACAGAAAAACCGGCATACTTTAGCAATGTAGCTAGAAATAAAAATTCCAAAGATCTATGGACTGAACTTAAAAGCCTCAATATATCTAGTAATAAAAAATCTTCCTTACCACTAGGCCTTTCGGAGCCAGAGCTAATGAATAATTTTTTCTTAAATAGTATACCACAAACACAAAATAACGCTAATATGATTAATTATTATGATACAAATAAAATTTGTAACTCGGCTTTCGATCTCACTCTTGTCACTTGTGAAGATGTCCATAATGTTATTAAAAATCTAAAAAATTCATTGCCTGGTTCTGATTCCATTGGCATCAGCCTTATTAAACTATTTTGTCCTTACATTTTACAATTTGTTGTTCATATTATCACCAGTATGTTCATAGAATGTAAATTTTCTACAGCCTGGAGAAATGCACTCGTGACTCCATTACTAAAGATTATTCTGATTTGAGACCCATTAGTGTTTTACCAGGAATATCAAAAGTTGCAGAGCAATTAATTGAAATTCAAATACGAAAACATTTAGAACTTAACAGTATAATGCCGACCGTACAATCGGAATTTAGATCTGGCTGCATTTCCACGACAGCTTTATTAAATATTAAGGATGACATTATACAAGCAACAGATGAAGGTAACAATACAGCACTAGTATTACTTGACTTCAGTAAGGCCTTCGACACTATAAATCATAAAATGTTATGTATTCTAAAATCTTGTGGTGTTTCCGTTGAAAGTACCTTGCTGATTCAATCGAATTTGGAGGGGCGCTCACAGTTGTTGGGTTGTATGATAAAATGTGTGCTGGCGTCCCTTGCTTTTCAGTATATATACTAGCCAATTTGTCAAATTTATTAACTACTGCTCAATGCATATGTACGCTGACGATACGTAACTCTATGATTCCTTTTATGCCAAGGATATTAAAAGGTTAAGCATGAAATTAGTAGCGATTTACAAAGTATTTATGATATTTCTCTGCAACACTCTCTAGTTTTAAATCCATCTAAATTTGCAGCAATTTTATTTGGTAAGAAATCTAACGTACTCAATTCGGGAAATTTATTAAACATTAAAATATTGGGATCATCTCAGCAAATTTCTCAGAGTACTAAAAATTTTGGCCTAGTTTTGGACAATATATTAAGGTCAGGGACCAAGTAGCTAAATACACCCAAAAAGCTTATGCGGCTTAAGGCTTTAGTATCCACACAAGGGTTATATAGACTGTGGTACAAAAAAAATGCTCTGTGAAATATTAATAATATGTCACAGACTGAGTACTAGTTAGTCAGTTTAACTATTGTGCCACCGTATATGGGTCTTGCTTGGATCAAAATTCTAGCAACAAAATTCAACTGGTTCAGAACTCATGGATTCGACAACAATATCTACCATTGCTTCTCTTTGTAAAAATTTATTTTTAAATTGTTTTGCGCGTCGTTTGCAATATGAATTCCATTTATCTACAGTAAATTACTGAAAAAATTCATCGCACTATTGTTCTACGTTCTACCCTACCCAAAATAAACATTATTTTTATCAGACACGTATTGCTTTATTGCCCCCCACACCACCTCTGTTGGATTTAAATCGGGATGATAAGGTGGTAATCTTAGTACATCATGGCCCTTTCTATTAATACATTTACTAATGGCTTATTCTTTTAAATATGGATTTTACCGATTTAATTATATTAAAAAGTTTAGGCTTCCACATTTGGTCATCAAATGGCATATTGCGATCTTTTAACAATTTCTGCATGTCCACTTTTTTAGTGCAACTGGCTGGGCATTTGTCAACTTGTGTGTTGCGGTGCCCCAGGGTGAAAGGCAAGTGCGGTACCTCTCCATATTATTAACATTAATATATTAACTTATATTCAAAAAAGATATTTTGGGTATATTTAAAAGCTACTTTCAAGTCCTCTTTGAGAAGCAAATAAATGAGAATAAATTTGTTCTTTAGATGGTGGTGTTCTATATTTTATTTAGGTACAAATTCTAAAATATATAATGATAAATAGCTTTTTCACTCTTTATTATTTATTTATGTTTTATGGTTAATTGGAAAAGAAATCTGACCAACTTTTAGCTTGACTTTATTATTATGACATCTGATAAGCATTTTCAGTGAGATTTCATTCATATCATACATGTATGTTTAAACGATGTTTTTAGCTAAAATACCATGAAACCATTAATTTGTAATATTAATACTAACTGAAAATTACATTTTAAATCAGATAGTGGGTATATTCCGAATTATTTTCCCGCTGTTAATTAAATAAATATTAAATTATTCACAAATCGACATTTTGTTTAATGAGATTTAAATCATTTTAGTTATGCGACATCAGTTTGCCTTTATTTCACAATTTTTTGTTTAACTGGTTGTACCTAATAATTAAATATTAATAAAAAACATATGTATGCATTTCGAAATAATAAAATATAATATAAAACGCACCACATAAATTAATTTATTGGCAATATATCGAGTGAGTATAAGTTATGTTACGTCCCAAATTTTCCACAATTTTTAAAGACAAAAATTTTAAATTCAGCAGTTGTTACTAGGGCATAAAAGTATATTTTTTTACTTTGTCAAAATTTTGCTGATATAGTTTTTGCTGGATGTACACAATTTTTTTTTGCTTAACAGAATTCCCAATTTTATCGATAGAGCTAAAAATGGTGTACTTCGGCAAATTCTCTTTAAAGAAAGAAACGTGAATTTCATATTTGGAAAAAAAATGGATCAATAAACCACGGGATAATAGTAAGATACAGAATACTATACAGAAAATAATTGCACTCTTTTTTAACTTACTCTGCGCACTTCTTTTATGAAATCAAATAAAAATTCGAAACAATTTTACAAACAAAAGTCCCTAAATGATTTTTCTAATAGCAGTACCCCTGTGTTTTAAAATATTGTTTCGAATAGTGGTTATTAGGCTTACTAATAAATGTACACTAAATGTGTAGTAAACTTAAAAAAATAGTAGTGAGAAGAAATTTGCTATCAAAATCTTTTACGCAAATACCATGTAAATTTGACGACTCTCAAATTCAAAATCGGAGCAGCACGGGCGGGGTTACACTGATGAAAAACGTGGACACACAACCACTTTGTTCGACTTTGTCAGGAAGCCGGGACTTAAACCCAAGAATCCGTAGGCACTAAACCAGCTACGTATGTCATAACGATCTAACCCACTGCGCTACCGATCTCGGTGCTATTTATTGCTATCTGCTATTTGTATATTAATTAATACTAATCATCTCAATTACGGCTAAGTTTGAATTAGTCTATTACGCGCAAACACTGTCAGCCGGGCAAGTAGATGCGATGACGTCATAGGACTCGAGCGCTAGTACAGAAAGTAGGCAAAGTACGTTGTTAAATGTAAACAAATCGTGTTATTTGTGATTTTTATTGTGAAATTTTAACTAGTGAAATAATTATAAAGATCAATTATTTAAATCATCATCATATTACGGTGCATCGTACCCATATGTGAAAATACTTCAATGATAAACGCCAGAAAAAATTTTTTTTCAAGTTCCAAGAAACTGTTTGTATCACTGTTTCCTTTTTCATTAATTGAGTTAACATATGCACTACCAGAGGAAACATTCTCATTACTACAGATATATTTGACGTTCGAGTTTTACCAAAGTCCATATTCATACAAGATCGCTGAAAAAGAGGTTATTTCAAATTTGATTTTGATTTTGAAGGCCTTTTTTCAAAGCAATTTGAATCCAGTTTTATTTATAAGAAAGGCTGATTTAATTTTGTAATTTTATTTTTAGAATTTGTTTTTTATTTTTTTGTAAATGTGCTTATAAACTTTTTTCTCCGCCTTTTGTATTAAAAATTATTTTTAGAATCTATTTTTTAAGTCAATATAATGCCTTTTACAAATGTTCTTATAAACTGTTTTTGTTACAATAAGAAATAACTGTTTATTTCCATCTAAAAAAAATACATATACATTTGGAATTCCCTTGGAATTCCCTAGAGTTCTATGGAATTCCATAGACTTCCTTGGAATATCGTGGATTTGTTTGTAATTCCCTGGAATTCCTATTCAAGATAATGGAATTCCATGGAAGTACTTTGGAAAGTGAAGTTTGGTGTACAGAAAAATGTAAGAAATATGTATGTTGGGTAAACCATCATTCTTCTCTAAAACACTTTGTAATCTTCTCAGCATTGAACTAATTAAATTTGGCATGTTGCAGTTTTTTCCCAAATTACTTCACTCATTTTGATTGTCATCAGTTAGCTCTTCACTATTTCTGGATCTAAATTCGTATTTGTAAATCTTTTTTACAAAAGACAAATATTTTTTTTTTGGGTTTAAATCGGGGCTTTGTGATGGCCAAGGAAGCGTTTCATTATATTCTTCAACCCGGGTACGAATCACACGTGCAATATGAACTGGCGTTTTTCCTTAAAATAAAACAGAATGTTTAAAATTTTTTATCCCAAAAAGTGGCTACGTTTTGAAATATAAAATCATTATTGAATCTCTCCTGCACTAGGAGAAGCATATCATCACTTAAAATTTCCACTTATCGGCTACCAGTTACTCGGTCTTCTACGATATGCATACCACCAGCCCCGTCTGAAGTTATCCACGCCCACACGTGGACACAATATCTTCCGGTATTATCTATTTTGTGCAGGTATTCTTCATAGAATTTATGACCGCTGGAACGGTAAACTTCATGTAGCAGGACTGAAATATCTTTTATCGGAAAAGACCACTCGCTCCCTGTAACGATCGTTTTCATTCATAAACTGATTTGCAAACTGCACTCTTGCCTCTTAATTAACGTCTGTTAGCGGAAGATTTTTTGCACTGGCACAGTCGACAAACCTTACACTCGCAATCTTTTCCTTGCCGTCCTAAGAGACGCTGGGAAGGTAATATCATCTTTGGCTTGAATAGAGTTAGAAAATGTTCCACCAGGGCAATGTAGTTTACTGGAGTTGTTTTACTTGGCCCCTCAGAACCCACTGTCCTACTCAAATCATGAGTTTCTACCCACTTTTGGTTTAATTTTTGATGTGCCTTTGTTGCAATTAACCTCATTTATCTATGCGTTGTTGAGACCACCCTTGTCCAAATTTGGTGATGATATAGCCCTTTTTATGCTTCACTTACAACATGGTAAGTCGTAATTAAGTAATAGAAAGATGTATTATTCAATCCAAGTAAGAATGGACATTTTTACGGTGTATGTAAGAAATAATAAAAATTCAAAAGCTGCCCACTGAGAATATCGGCTTTTATATCCAGATCGTCCAGTTCCTGAAAAAAACATTTAAAAACGTGTGGATTAAGATGGCAAATTGTGGATCTCTGGCGAATAAGAAAAATTTTAAAAATATTAATGAGGGCCAAGAGTTACAAGTCTTATTATATTTTCAAGAAGATCGCAAGAGGTCCATCAGAGATGCCTCAAGAGATATAGGTATTCCTTATACTACAATACGGAGAATACTACAGAAACATAAATATTAAGCTAAATTAAAAGTTAAAACAATTGTTTTATATGTAACCATCATTTTGAAAGAATAGATTAATTCATTTATAAAAATTTCTACCTGCGTCTTCAAGGATAGTGCTGTTATTTATATTATTAATCACAGCGATAATTTTTTCTCGTAAATCATCGACGTTATTGGGACTTTGTTTATAAACTTCCGTTTTTACATAGCTCCATAAAAAATCGAGTGAAGTCAAATCGGGACTCCTTGGTGGTCATCTTATTAATCCATTTCTGCCTATCCACTCGTCAAAATGTTGGTACAGGTAATTTGTTACCTATAGTGTACGCAAAGTGCACCATTTTGCTGCCAAATTATATCGAACACTTCGTTTAATGGAATATGTTCTAGATAATGTTCAGCATTTTGTCTTAAAATCTGCAAATATTTTTCACCGTTCATATGTCCATCAAAAAATGCGTATATTATTTGATTATGAATAATTCCTGCCTACACGTTCAAATTTCGACGTCCCAGAAACTGTGTTCCTTCGACTATATGAAGATTTTCTGTTGCCCAGTAATGATATTTTTTTCTGTTACATATGCCCGCAGTTGTAAAGGATGCCTCATCAGCCCAAAAAAATGCGTCTAAAAATTTCATGATCGTGTCTGTATCTCTCCAAAATTATTTGACAAAATTCTAACCTTATATTCTTATCATTGGGGAACAACTTTTGTAACAATCTAGGCTTTCTAGCTGTATATTTATATTTGTGTAGTATTTTCTGTATTGTGTGTAGTATATGGAATACCTATTTCTCTTGAGGCATCTCTGGTGGACCTTTTGCGATCTTCTTGAAAATATAATAAGACTTGTAACTCTCGATTCTCATTAATATTTCTTAATTTTTTTTCTATTCGCCAGAGGTGGGTAACTTTTGAATTTTTATTATTTGTTACATATACCATAAAAGTGTTCATTCTTACTTGGATTGAATAATACATTTTCAAAATATATATTTTGTGCAAGCAATAATTGAATAAATTGTCAGATAAATAATGATTTGACATATCTGCAATAGGTAATTGTCTCAATAAATATCAAAGCATATTTAAGTTCAATTGTTCTGCGGACGATTTTATGTAATAAAATAAAATGATTATTTGGGCAATATCATCAAAACTAATAAAGACAAATATGTAAGAGTATATATTTTTGAGGTCAGAAAAAAACAGCGAATCTGTGTTCCTTTAAAAGAGAAGGTTCATATTCATATCTCTTCTAATTTGAGATGTATTTTTCTAAAAGTTTATATTAAAATCTTTGAAAAAAACTGTATAATTTGATTGTTGAAATTTTGAAATCCGTTAATAAATGACGAAGCCTGAAGGGGGTGAATCACTCTCTACATTCGCTCTATTATTAAATTTTGATAACAGATCTTTATTTTTGTTTTTTATACTAGGATCCGATATATGGAAACGTGAGCTATATAACACAATAATAATCATTATCTTATCAAAAATACATAAAAACTCCATCAGAACACATTACTTCTGTACTATATGCTTACCTATACAAAAAAGATAGTAATCTCTATTAGAGAACTAAAAAATATATTTTTGCTATTGTTATTGTAATTAATTACACAATTACAAATTAGTGTAACACAAAAATTACCCACATAGTGCGCAAGCGGACCTTGCGCAAATCGCATTTCAGCAAATTTAGGCACCCAGTTCGAAACCTGAAACTTCAGGACGTTTCAGTATCGCGCGAAATTCACGATTGCCTCGTGCATAGTGTCAGTTGATTCGCAAACAATACGTAATTTTAACAATATGGCATTAAAATAAAAAAAAAATTTAAAATAGGAACTCATTTCTTTATGATAATTATTAAAATTACATAAAAAATGTTGAAAAACCTCCATTGGAGAATTTTATTATGTGTAAAATCCTAATTAACTCAGCAGTTTATGTGCGTGTGATTTACAATGTAAGTTTTTGTATCGGGAATGATAATCAAAATTTTTAAAAGGGACAATGATTAATGAAACTAATCTAATACTGTATGGTGGTAATATGACTTTTCGAAATTTAATAAAGTGGCAAATTATGTGTGGCATGTTTAATAATAAATGGTGTGTTGTTATTGTGTTGATGTTAAATCTCATGTAACTGAACGCAACGGTATGGTATTTTGTGGATGTAGAAAGTACTGTGGCGAAAAGGTTCCATTTTATATAAATTAATTAAAAGGTCAGTAATTTCACATTTATGTATTTTAAATATATGCTGCATTGATTATGCACTAAATAAATTAAGTGCTTGAAGCATAATGTATTTGATTGAATATAATATGCAAAAATAAAGTACCAATTAATTATATTTTGATAAAAAGTAGAATTATATATTTAAAAAATAATGAAAACTTGAGAAAACCTCAATTTATGTAGGTGAAATAAGAATTTTTAAAAATCCGATATTTTGTTATTTCTACATGCAGTTGAGAAAAGTTATTTAGACATTAAGCAAAAAACCTTTCATACTTCTAATACTTAAAATATAACAAGAAGCTTTTTAAATGTATACTGATGTTCTTTTCTAAACATTCTAATATACAAATATTATTTAAAAGAATTATTTTACACTTTATAATATAAATTATTGTAGAATTTATCAAAATAACTGCCTCATCCTAAGTATATACCAGAAGAAATTGGATTATATACTTTATGGTATTCATAGTATTTAAAGGGAAAATTTATACATATTGGCATTTTATTATTAAAAAAGTTTAATCGTTTATCAAGAATTCCTATTTTCAAAAATAAAACTTTCATTCTGGCCACAAATCATAACGATGATTTCTAAAATAATTTGTACAGTTCTATGGTTTTTTTGATATACATATTACTTCATTTAAGTTGCTAAAATTTCTACAATACAATTTATTGTAGTACATAGCTAGGGTAAGATGGTGGTGTTAATTAATTTTACAATAATTTGTATTGTAAAATTTTGTTCATTTTCATTTACTAACATTTGTCTTTTAAAACATCATAAAAACTTATATATTAATCATATTAAATATAAAAAATATGAAAAGTGTTTTCCTCAATATCTAACTAATTTTTCTTCACGAAACACAAAAAAAAATTAATCTATTCGAGACATGCTTAGATGAACGCTTAAATTCAATAAATTTCGAAAGTGCTTGTCGCAATTATACAATTATTATGAATAAAAATCTTTAAAAATAAAAAGATGTAGAAGTGTGTCATTTAACCATTTTACAAATTTTAAAATTATGTTATAAATATTTTAGTTACTAAAATTTTGTGTGAAAAATAATGTATAAATATTCGTCTATAAACAAAAAACCAAGATTTGAACGAATCGTCATATTTTAAAGGATAGGGTTACTGTCATATCATTTTTAAACTATCTATTATCCGTCGCTGATGTGCCTAAAATTTGCTGACAACACACCTGAGACCAAAGTACTTTTAATACACATTTTAATATATATTATTTCTAACATGCCGCTAAAAAAAAAAAGGAAAAACAGTTTTGTTTACACAAGATGTGTTTTGAGTGTATTACTATATTTTTTATAAAAAATAAATATATAAATTTTTTTTAGAAATGTAGTAACGACTATCTAGCTACATGCGAGAAGAAATTATATTATATGCGTTCCAGCGTTCATAGGATGTTAAGAAAGAAATGTATATACCGACACTAAATTATTAAAGCAGTTTAATCTTTTTTTCAAGGATATTATTTTCAAAAATAAATCGTTCAATTTGGCTACAAATCTTAGAGATGATAAAAAATAAGTAATTTGTACCATTCTATGATTTTTCGTTATATTCTTTGGTTTAAAATGTTAAAAATTCTCTTTCTAACATATAACTAGTCGACATAATTGATTTTAAAATGAATCGTAATTTTGAATATTTCCTATTGCCTATGTAACATTTGTGAAATAAAACATCAATAATATACACATAAAAAACTAATTAATTGTTGTTATTTTATGTATTAAAAATATAAATAAAATGTATGTTTTTAAAGATTAAACTAAATATATTTATGCAATTTATTCTTCGCTGAAGAAAGGAAATTGATAAAACAAATTTAAAGAAATTTGAAAATGCTTCTCCTAATCATACAATTATGTATACAATTTAGTTATTTTATAAAGGAGTAGATGTTCAAAACGTGTCTTTCCAATTTACATAATTTGGGTAAACGCAGAAAAATTGCTGTTCTAAGAGGGCAAAGGCAATTTTTGTAGTAGTAGTATAATGCACTGTTAAACTGTTTAGAAGCACACAAAAAATGTATTTTTAATATGTAGATAGCAGTGGCATCATTAGGTGCAAAATCAAAAAAATGACTAAATGTGTTTTGAGAGTCTAATCAAATTTATTTTATGAAAAATTATTTTTTTCCAAAACTTTTGTGTTAAAAATATTGTAATCGTCTAAAAATAAAATCAATATTTTAACAAGTCATCACATTTTAGAGTCTAGAGAATGTACTGACATGTTTTTTATCCGTCTCGTCGTTGATAATAATTGTTGACGACGTATAAGTTTGAAACCACTAGAGTACTTTTTATAAACATATTTATATAAGTTTCAGAGATGCCACTAAAGAAAATAAAACAACAGTTTTAATTTACATCAGAAATGTTTTGAACGCAAATACTTATTTTTTCTGTTATTTATTGATTGTTGAATTACTTGAAAAAAATAATAAAGAATTGTAAATTTTTTTTTTAAAAATGTAATATTATTTTACACTTTTCGTTAAAATTACTTTAAAACTATCGTGAAATATAAAGAATATTATTAAAAAATTATTTTCAAATGCACAGAGAGAAATGTCTGACATTTTATCCCAGTTATACAAAATTGGATACATCTACATTATTCTTTACATTCAATTCATTACAATTGCTTTAAGCATCGAAAACTTGGATCAGAGACTTGAACATTTTAAAGTCTTTCCTTTTTCAGATAGATAAGTCAAAAGAACATACTCAGATATGTTACTCACAGTTTTCTGCTTACACCAGTACATAAATAAATCATATTCTTTTTCGTACAATTTTCTAGATTTCACTGGTAATAAATCTAAAGTTACAGCAATTGCTTGCTCCCTGATTTCCGGAGGAGTACCAGGAATAAAATCTTCCTCACTATCACTCATTTTATTCCAAATAATAATTATTGTAAAGTAGAATGTGTCAAATGCGACGTTTAAATCGTTCAATATTTAGTTGTTTTATTATCGGTTTCTATGGAACCAGCAACAGAATTTAGTCAGTACGACAAGGTAACTTTGTCAATTTGCCGTATTTTTACAAAATTATACTGTTTTCTAATTTCGAATGGCGATACTATAGCTATTTGTATAACAAGGGAGAAAAGTGCATAATTTCGTCCCGCGAATAGTTTGATGCCCGACGCGAAGCGGAGGGCATCAATATCCAAGGGAGGAAATGGCACTTTGCTCCTGTGTAATACATATGACTTTTTCTACGACCATTTACAGTGTTTTACATTGGTTTTACATATATTTTATTATATTTTCTTATGCATGACAATCAAAAAAACCAAGTATGTCAAAATGTCATAACAGGTATTTAGATAAGTAAATATTGTTAACAATCAAAGTACATGGAACGTTGCTAAGGTTGCTTCTTGTTTTCAAAATAAACAAACTTCCAAAAAGTTTATAATAATGTATTCCGAATGTGAAGATGAAGTTCCTGAAGATATTCTGGAAGAAGTAATTTAACTAATTGTACCATAATAAATTTTAACAATATTTAGTTACTGATGTTAATTTAAACCTCGACTTAAACTGTTTTCAATTTTTATAAATAAAAATAAGTAATAAAAAATCTGTTTCAAAGAAAAGCATTCATTTTCAGGAAGTTTGTGTATCAATAAAAGAAGTCTATACACTACTATTACAGCTATTTGAAGTTTTTACTTGTTTGCTTCCAGAGGGAGCCAAAGTATTTTCCTCCCTAGGGAAGCAAAGTATTTTCCTCACGAGGGAGGAAAAGTACTACTTTGCTCTCTGAAATGAGGGAGCAAAATAGTATTTATTTTTTATTGTAGGGAGTAAAAAAAAAATTTTGTATATAACTCGAGACTAAAATGTGTTTTTTTTACTCGTGTGGTTTATAGCACTCGCCATCGGCTCGTACTATAAACGCCCCACTTGTAAAAAAAAACACCATTTTAGCCACTTATTATATAAGATACTATTAAACTAATGTGGCTTTTCCAGAGTTAGTATTTTTCGCACTAACAATTTTCGTACACGAATTTAAAATACCACTTTTTACGTAAGTTGTGGTGTCTATAAGAGAATAAATTTGTTCCGAAAGTTTTTAACTTTACTTTTCAGTATATCAAGTTTAGTCGAATATAATATTAACAGGCGGATATAAGAAAATACACAATTTTATAACTCAATCTCTTTGATAATAATATGAAAATTTTTAGACATGTGACAGATTGTTTCATATGAGAATGAATTGAAATGTGTTTCTAGATAAGTTCTAACAATCTGCACAGTTTGACTTCAATCATACAAATGTAATAAATACTTCAAACAGAATTTAGTTTTTATTTAAACTACATTTTTTTCCTCTAAATCAGATGTGCAAAGTTAAACAAAAACGTAATCTTGCCTCTCCAGGCTATTATTTATAAATCCAGGGAAGCTTTCGGACAGCAAGGCGTTTTGTTTTATAAGATTACGTGATGTTTAAGGCCATCATATCGAAGCTTTCACCAAAAGTAATATCGTACATCACACTTTTCCTTTGAAAACAGCTCAGAGAAAGCAGCTAGGAGTCACATAATCTGAAAAAAACAACTCGGCAGAGTAACCGGAACTTCAATCTTTAAAGTAAATTATTTAAATTGTACAGAGAGATATGATATTTACATTCTGTCAACTTCTTCCCATATTTATTTTCTGGGACAACGATAATTCAACGAGCTTTTGTAGGAAGTTTGGAAAGGTCGCTATTTTTCATACAAGATATCTCAAATGCCTTTTATTATTAGCCTGTGGGAGTCAAATATAATCACTTTGACGACAGTTAGATAACCGTTCGTAAAATAAAGATGCGGTTTACAAAAATTAGCAATAAGAAATTTTCATGTACAAAATTATTTATTTAGAAATATGTCATCCAACAGTACAAGTATCAGTTGCAGGACGGAAAAAAAAGTAAATAATACAATGGGCAAGAAAAGAGACATGAAAATTAAAACTAAATATAACATATGAAATACAGAATATTGTGCAAAACAAAAAGAACAGTCAATGAAAATGAAATGTGACGTAAAAAAAACTTATTTTTGTGTGACACATGTCACTTCACTGTACTGAAGTGTGCCCTTCAGTACAGCAGCGGTACTTTGACTTCTTATTACGGTTACAGTCCGAGCGCCAGTTTCTGTTTTAAAGTGTAGGAACACCACTTTATGCTATCAGCGGTATGATAGAAGCTAGGATAACTCAGTGAAGAAACGGAATGTCCAGGCGGTGTATGTGTGTGTGGTTGTCGGTTGTGCAGCAATGGACAACTTCACTTACCTGCCGAAAATGATTCTTGGTGTACAAACAGATTTACTTACTTATACCTTTACTTTAAATAAAAGGCAGACTTTCAACTGTACATACTCTATTTATTTAAGACTGCCTCACAAAGGAATAAATAATTATATATATATATATATATATATATATATATATATATATATATATATATATATATAGATATATATATATATATATATATATATATATATATATATATATAGATATATATATATATATATATATATATATATATATATATATATATATATATATATATATATATATATATATATATATATATATATATATATATGTTGTTTTTCAGGTTTTCGCGGGTGGTGAATATTAAATTCGTTTTCCGGGTATACTCCCGCGTAGGTGATAGACCCCGAGAGGGACCGTGGTTTTCAGTTCGAGTAACCAGAAGCCGCAGTAAGCAGTTAACGGTTAGAACCTGAAGATGGCAGATGAGATTCTGCCGAAACATCGTTCAGACAACCACGGTCCCTCTCGGGGCCTATCACCTACGCGGGAGTATACCCGGAAAACGAATTTAACATTCACCACCCGCGAAAACCTGAAAAACAACATATATATATATATATATATATATATATATATATATATATATATATATATATATATATATATATATATATATATATATATATATATCACGTCAGCGCCAGTGTATCTTTTTCGATATACTTTGTTAAAACATTGTGTATCTAAAAAGGTACACCGACTAATATTCTGTTTTGGCTATGTGTATCGCTAAGGCACACACTTTACGTATATTTTATATGGGGAATTATAAGCTCTGGCCTACTAGAATTTCCTCTCAAATTGGGGTGTAGGTTGGATGAAAGTTTTGACATAAATTCCGTAAAAGTTCAAATTAAAACAACACGTAATTATTGTATAAAAATTTATTTAGAAAAAACAAGTAATATCAAATGGAACTAACCGATAGAACATAGGTCATACTAGTGGGTAGCATTAAAACATTATTGACAAATAAAAATATTGCAAACGGAACATTTGGTTATAACCTGTGAAGCTTTCACTATTTTACCGCCGACATCCGTTCCTTCTCTTTCATATTTCTTATAGCATTCTGCACACCTTCCACGCACTTTCTTTCCTTCCTTTTCATTTTTTATCAACTCATCCACGCAGATCTTTTCGCCGGGAATGTATGTCTTCTGATAATTCTCAACAAATTTGTCCATCAATACTCTTACTTTATAAAGTCTGTCACTGGGATCAGCAGTGGAATTATCGGAAAAGTGTATATATTTCAATATAAGTTCGTATCGGTTTCTGGGCATTATTGTTTAGACCGTACAGGCATGGGCCTACCATTGCGGTGATCAGCCGTATCCTCTTCAGAGCCACTTTCATCTGCTGAGTCCTCATTGCTATATTGCTCATCTGTGGGGTGAAAGTTGGGATCATCAATGGAATCATCACTACCGAAGTTCATTTTTTCTCCACTATAGGGTTCTTTATCAAACACTAAATATCTAGCACAAATTATTACTAAAGTTTACACGGTCAGTTTTTCATATAAGAATTTTAGGTCTATTCATTCTGTAAAAGGAATTTAGGAGAAATAATGAATTTACAATTATTATTTAGGAAAAACAATAACTATGCATTATTACATAAGTATTTCTTTTCCCCCGTTTCTCCTATATTCCCTTCACGCTTTCGTTCTTTTTTCTTCTTTTCCGCCAACTTAAAAAAAGCACATAAAGGTAGATAAAAAAACAAAAAATAGCGTGCATTTTTAATGATACACCTGGCCTAGGAAATGGTTTACTACCTAAAACTTTTTCCCAGGCCAGTGTATCTAAAAAGATACACATGGAAAAAAATTGGATAAAAGTGGAAAAAAGAGCTGAAAATAACTTTATTACTCTAAAAATACATCAACATCTTAAAATTACTGAAGAAACAAAATTCTTAAAAAATAACGAAAATTAGCCCTGAAAGCTTGGCGCTGAACGTACATATATATATATATATATATATATATATATATATATATATATATATATATATATATATATATATATATATATATATATATATATATATATATATATATATATATATATATATATATATATATATATATATATATATATATATATATATATATATATATATATATATATATATATATATATATATATATATATATATATATATATATATATATATATATATATATATATATATATATATATATATATATATATATATATATATATATATATATATATATATATATATATATATATATATATATATATATATATATATATATATATATATATATATATATATATATATATATATATATATATATATATATATATATATATATATATATATATATATATATATATATATATATATATATATATATATATATATATATATATATATATGTAGCTACTACTACTGGTATTTACAGCAAGCGGTTAATGATTCTAGTTACTAATGCTTATGCAGGATTAAGGCAGGCGGTCGGTGCAGCAGGTATTTTCAGTGGTAAGTGGTTACGGAGTGCAAGCAAGACACAAGTGTAAGAGGTCAGTCCAGGGACAGGCGATATATGTGACTGTCTAATCGCGAGCTCGCTATATCTTTAGACTCGTTCCTAATGTCCCTTGTTAGGGTTTCTTGACTACTTTTACTAAACACGGACGTCGAACTGAACGGATCATGCATTACCTCACGGAGCACCTTGTGAGATTCTTTCCACAGATCGAGGAATAAAAACCTCACTTGTGCTACTTCGTGTGCACCTGGCGAAATCCTTTCCACAGATCGAAGCTTAAAGGTTTCACCGGTACCAACTAATGCAACTACGACTGAGATGGGACTCTTTCCACAGAATTAAAAGTCCTGTCTTTACGTCAATAAATAAATAGAAATGATAACCGAATATTTCCGGTGTTCATCTAACTATACAGCACAGAAGTTCAATTTTACTAACTCGGGCTTCAATTGTAAACTGTCTCTTAAACTTCTAAACCAGAGATATACCTGAGTGATTGGAGATAATCAAGGTTAACTTTCGTTAGTTATTGGTAGATTAAACTGTTTAGTTCAGTAGTTTTTATTCGCTTTATTGACACTAAAAATCTACAAATTTTTTTTCAAAGAATTCTCAAAAGTCGTTGTTGTATTATTAATTAAACCACTTTTACTGAATATCCTTTCACTCTCTACTTAACTGGCTGAAATACAAAAGCAATTCCAAGAACATTGTTCTAGGGGTTTTAACTGAATTCCTGTTACCTGAAATTAATTCTCAGAAAAAATGTATACTTCTTTTCTCATTTGTCACTTACCTTCTAAAATAAGAGATGATCTACATTCTGACTCGAATTTACTTTTTTCAAGACACTACTTCTTAGTTATTATTACATCTGCTGTTACTGATTTATCCTTTTTCTCTATTTTTTTATGCAAAAATTCGAAAAATGACATGGATATTTGAGTCTGAGTATTTTGTTTTTCTGTCAAAGGTTTTCGATCGTTGTTATTTTCGTCCTTTCTCATAATACTAAACATTTCTTGTTCAAATAAAGTTAAGGACCCTGCAGCATTTTTTGCACTGCGGAAGTCTTCTTTTTTCGAAACGAGGGTCTAGAATTGTTTCCAATCTAGTAACTGCTCGTCCCTCATATGGAAATAATCTTTTTTTAACGGATTCCTAAAGACTATTGCATAATATCTTTCCTTTCTCAGTTTTTAATTCAGAAAAAGAATCGGAATTCTTAAGAAAATACCCTAGCAGCACATTTAGTAGTCTCTACGTAGTAGCTGCTATCAGTAGAACTTTAAAGATTTCCGCAACTAACGACCGTTATGTAATGGGAACGATCCGTCTACCAAGCATTCCACAAAATGGGGCATAGTTATTACGTAGCAATTACTATTCCGGAACCTTCCCTGTTCCGTTTTGAAAACTAGGTTATTATGTAAACTAACGTAACCAAGTAGTAGAAATGACTAACTTTTGGAACAGCTCTTTGGTGGTATAATAGCTCTCTCTCTCTCTCTCTCTTCGAATAGCAAAATATATGTGTTGCAATCGGACTTATAGATTGCGAGTTTGAAGTCAATATGTCTAAGTTAAATCGATTGAATGAAATATGTGTAGGTAATAAACAATGATGTTTTTGCATTCACTCTGTGTTGAAATTAAAATGATTACTTGTTTTCTGTAAAATGTTTACACGATACTTAAAAAGAAAATTATTTTTTAGAAAAAAAAATTTTTTTTTACAATCATCGTATACTCGAAAATGCAAAATTTTTGTTTAGGAGTTATGAAGTAATACCGATCTATTCATAAAAAATGGTTTTCAAAGTTATATTTTTATCTCTGTCAATATGGCGTCATCATTCAATAATAGTTTACCAAAAGGCAGCAAATGCGACGAATGATGTCATTCTCTTGATAGCTTTTAACTGACATCTACTACGCTATTGCGAATAGGTTACTACAAAGATCCCACGTACTTTACGATCCTCACTTTTAAGTTGGTAGAGCTGGCTGAACCAATCTATATTCCATTCATATCAGATGAGCACATCAAATTTACCGCGGCTCGCAGAGCGACCCTTTGTCGACCTTCAATCGTGCATAGTTTTTTAGTATAGGTGCGCGGTGCTATATATAAATTCACAAAATGTATTTATATAATACCGCGTGCCTATGCTTGAATTGATTATGTGCTTATATGAAATGAATGGAGTATATGTAAAAATAATTTTATTGTTTGGGATTGGCAACATGTTAACGACTGACTAAACATTAATAGGTGACAGGTGGAAGTGTTATTAGCGAAAATCAAACAAATGATTAACTCGATGATTTACCTTGAATACCAACAAAATTCAATGTGGCGAAAATCTCGGTTGCCCAAAGTTGACAATTATCTATATTTGCTCTCATCTGATCATTCTCGTATTCGTAAATGTTGTAACTTCCCTAAGTTATTCACTTGTCGGAATTTTTCAAATTTGTTCCAGTGGGCGAAATTTTAATTAATAACAATTAATGGAAAATCACAAACAATCACAATCAATTACTTTCTTTACTTCAACATTTTGGTTTTTCACTACAATGTCTGATTTTCCCGACAATTTTCCTAACCCAAAGTTCTAATACCAGTTCCCATCACTTTGATGCGAGTTGGGTAGTAACGTATTTATTTTCTGGAAAGAAAATAAAAATAGCAAATAAATAATGTGAACAAAAAAAATTCTAATATGATTACTTGATATTTTAGTTGTTCCCAATTCAAAATATTTTAGAACTTTTTCTACATCATTCAAAATGATAAGTTCCTCCAGTGAAAGGGGTAGTGGGGCTTTTCTAAGTTTTAATAATGCTCTGTTAAGAGCCTCATTTGATTTTAGGACCATTTCAATAATATAAAAGGTACTATTCTATCGGGTAGATAACTCTTGTAGCAATTTTAATGGTTCGTTAATATTCTGCTCTTTTTTAAATGTGTCCATAGCCACACGATTGCTTTCAAAAAATGCAACAGTATTCTTAACTTTTTTCAGTAGATCTTTAATGCAAGATAAACAATCTTGCACTACAAGATTTAGTGTATGGACATAACAAAACATACGACGTTTTTGTAAAATAGTGCATATGTTTGTGCACCAAACTTCCAAACAGGTTTATCCCTCGAATAAAATTTTCTGAGAAATAATTTTACGCGTATTTCTTCATACCTCACGTGAATTTCAATTTTTGTTTCACAGTTGGTGAAGCCACATTCCAGAATTTTCATAGGTTATTAGATCTCTACAGTTTTGTTTTATGTTTAATATAGTTTGATTCTACTTTGCTTTGTTTTATTTACATATATTATTTATTCTAAATTAACTCTAGAAGAACATAACCATACCAAATTTTAAATCAAGGATGTGTATACGCTTGAAAATATTTTCAGGAGAAAAAATTAATGTGTTGATTATACACTCAAATGTATTAACAATTCTTAGTGTTTGTTGTTTTCTTTGGCACAAAAATGTAGATAGACTACTGTAATGCTGAGAACACGAATAGAAAATAATAAATTTATAGAAATTTTGGGTTTATATACCAGAATTCAGAAAAATTATATCCGTTCTGTAAAACCTAAAATATTTTTACTTACACTTTCAAAGAAATCGCAAGTTTTTATGAAAGGGATATTTTTCATCTAAAATTGGTATCAGATAATTAACTCCTAAGGGACCATGTCGTGAAATATACTCAAATTTCTTAATATTGATGATATCCAATTATTTCTTAAATAACCTAGTATTGAAAGTACATTTTCAGCAAATCTTTTGAAATTACTTACCTAGATATAATTATTAAAGAAATTTTAGTCACATATATTCTTTATAATACACCTACGTATTTGTTAATACATGTTTTATCTAATCTAAAAATTTTTTATAAATTACCCATATCTTGCCATTGCAAGATACATAACTTAACACAAAGTCTGGAAATATTTTGCTTGAAAAAGAAAAACCCATGTCTAAATCTAAACATTTTATTTAGAAAAAAATATTAACAAAACAAACAAATTTCTTGATAAATCATAAAAAATACATATTCAATATAATCAACATTAATATCCATGGTTTTGATGTTTTTACGAAAATGTCTTGCTAGGAAATATTTGGAGTGAATTCGTCATGGTAAAAAAGTCCCGAGACGAATCTGAGGAATTTTGCATAGCATATACTTGAAAACTATTTTTTTTTAGCAAACCACTTAATCAAACTAAATGTACAAAAGGAAATTTGGAAGTTCAAAGTATACCCGGTGTAAAAGTGGAGGGATCGTACCTTGGGGTACCTTGTTCGGGAGGGGGCTACATATTTAGAGACAACGGATACACACCCAATATCCGAATATGCTATAATTAATTTCTGCTTTAGAAAATATCCCAGCTCCGAGAGAGGAGCTCGAACCCTGGTCTTCTTATGGGCCGTTCTTAAAACTCGTGACGCTGTTAAGGGGAGTCCATAAAAGCATCACAAGATGTCACATGGGAGGGGAGTGGTCGATTTCATACATCACGTGACATTTATTTTTGTTAATTTGAGAATTTTACAATTATTTTTAATCTTTATGAGATAATGAAAATAATATTAAATCAATAAAAGAAATTGAATAACAAGGGGATTTTACACAAGACTATGGCCTGTCACAAAAGGGGGGGCAAAAATAGTCGAAAATAGCGTCGCGAGTTTTATGGACGGGGGTCTTACCGCTCGATCATGAAAGTATAAATACATAAATACAAAATCGATCTAAATACTCCTCGACAAAATATCCAACTTGACATGAAAGAAAGAAATTATTTTAATTAAAAATGCAATTTTCATTTATTTTATTTATTTATACAAAATAGTAATAAACACCACATAAATTAGAAAACCCCTGAATCCAACGCTGAAGCTGTTTAGAAGGGGGTTACACTTAGAAAAACGTGGATATTCAACCATTTCAATTAACACGGTCATTGCTGGTGGCGGAATTCAAACCCACAGCTTCGGTAGTTATATTTCAGTAAATAATTTAAATGAACGAAATAAAGAAAGTAAATCAGATATATAATTTAAATAAGATAAATAGGATAAATGGAATACATGGGGTAAATGGGATATGGGATAAATAAGATAGGTAAGATAAATAGGATACATAACAAAACGAGAAAAATTAAATTAAAAACAAAAAAAGGATAAATAGGAAAATAGGATAAACTACATAAACAAAATAAACGATATACCGTGTGTCCCAAATTCGATGCTCACCATTGCGATCTCGGAAGAGCTACAAGATAGGTTAAATGGGATCAGTTTTAGCAAACCAAGGCTAACTGAAACCGATTTTGGGATTTTCCAAAAAAAAAAACGAAAATTTTGTGATTTCTCTTTTTGGCTGTAGCCAAGTAATCCTGGGTCAGATAGGTTTTAGACTTTTACATTATTAGGACACTGCGGAGACTAATATTTTGGTGTAGAAACGAATGTTCGATATTCTTTTGTTTTCGAGATATTCGAGGTAACTTTTGTTATTCTTATGGCAGCCATATTAGATTTTTAATTTTCCAATTGCGCTGAAAAAGCACTTTTAATTGATGTATTCATATCGATGAAAAATTGTTTATCAAGGGACTAATTTAAGAAAAGTTATCCACTGATTAACAAAACAAAATAGTAGGACACGGAAAATCAAAGAGTTATTTTGATTTCAGGGATATACCTAATACCAACCATTATAAAAAAATAACAATAATATTAAGATTATCAGTTTGACATGTTTAAATAATTTAAATTTTCTGTTAAAATACTTAACATAATCAACTTTTTTGATAGTAAAGGAGTAAGAATGAAATAAAATAATAGAACTGTTAAATATAACCGCCATTTAGTCTGAATACATTTTTTGTCATTTACGCCTAATACTATTGAGCTGATTACTTTTCTGAGGGTATTGGCATTTATTGTGCCGAAAACGTCCCTAACTCTTCCAAAATAACGATAGTTTCCGGGCTTTCAAAATTATACACTTCATTTTTCGCCGTATCCCAAAATAAAAATCAGGAGGGGTTATATCAAGCAAGCGGGGAAGCCACAATAATGGTACTCTATTTGAAATTTTGCGGCTACCAACATTTTCCTGCAATATCCGTCCAGTAATATTATATGCATGACAACCATCATGTTGAAACCACAATTCTTTTATTTCTTGTTCTGTAAAAAAGCTGTCTTATCTCGGATAAAACTTGATTTTCTAGAAGTTCACCATGGGCTGCTCCCGTTAAATTGTTGTGAAAAATGAATGGACCAATTAAATGTCGATCTAAAAATAATATTAAGAAAAGGGTTATATGCAGATATAGGAGTAGAATAGGAAAAAACCTATCATGCCGCACCGAACATTGATTCCAAACCTAAAGTCTGTTCACTTAAAGTTTGCAGTGGTGGGTTAGACTTAGTGAGCCCGATTTACAATGGGCAAAGTAGCGAGTGTATTGTAAATTGCTTATTTCCAGGCGTAATACATTTATCATTGTGGGTTACTTATTTATTACCAGGCGTAAAAATATTTCAAGGCATTAGAGTTAAGTCTTTTAGGTTTATTGAATCAGTGGAAAATTATTTCAACAGAGTGTACATACGTAAATTTATTTACAATAACAAGAAATGCCTTTTATTGGTTAGCAGTGGAAAGAAACAAAATAACAAAAATAAAATTGACGTATTTTCTTTAAAGTTTTGAATAAGAAACTAAAATGACTGGTTACGCCGAAATAAGAACATCCTAATTTAATAAAAAATTTCGATTTAGCTATAAGAAAGCCAAACGTCTTAAAAAAAATTAATTTTGTGTACCCATAAAAAATAATGTCAGAAAATAAAACAATTTTATATTCTACCTGCTTTAAAGTGGTTAAAATTTTTTGCTGCACAATTTTCATACTTCTGCTTTAAACAATGTCATGTTTCTCTCTAACTTATATAATGCAATATGCTGCATTTTGAACTGATCTGTGTAAAAAAGTGATTAAAATATACACCATATTATACTGCGTTCATTCATATGAGCACATGAAAAACTGTTTACCTGGGCTTGCAGAGCGACCCTTTGTCGACCGTATATCTTAAATATAACACATATTATTTTTAGGCAAGTTAAGGGAATGTATTGGTCATTAACAATTCGGTTTAATACTTACATATTAATATTAGTCGTCGAAAACACAATTCAATTTATATTAAAACACAATCTACAAACGTCCAACTACTACCGATGCCTATGAAATAAAATAGGTAAACAATGAAAATTGATTTAACCGCTATCGGAACTTTGCATTTGCACATATCTGCCTGCCGTCTGCACCAATCATCTGCACGCATTTTATTCCCTATCCTGGCTGATGCTGCAAAGCTTATGTGAACAGACTATAGTTTGGAATCTTTGCGTAGTTACATGCGAATTTTCTGTGGCCCAGTGGTGCTAATTGGGCTTGTTAAAGTCTCCACAATTTGTAAAACGACATTCATCGGTCCATGTAACTCTCGATTGAAAATCGGATTGTACTTCGCATTTCTGATGAAACTAACGACAAAATTCAAGTCTTCTACCAAAATAATTATTGTTTATAGCTTGAACAATCGTAGGTTTGTACGGATGATATTTCATTTGTTTTAACGTATTGTGTATAGTTGTCTTAGGAATATTTGTATCGCCTGCAATTTGTCGCACTGATATGCAGGGATTATTGTTAACAGCTTTGAGAATATTATTTGTGCGGTCAACATTATCAATATCATACCGGTCTCTTTTATTATTAAAACTTCCGTAATTTAACCAATTGCTTACAATTCTTCCAAAAACTTCTCTATGTGGTTGCATTCTCTCCGGAAATGTTTCTAGATAGGAAGCTGATGCGTTTTGCGAATTTCTATTTACTTTTTAAATAACATTCTAACATATAAAATTTTTCTTCATTTGAGAATTTGTGCGCCATATTGCAATAATCACACTTTTGGATAGTAATAACAACTATTCTTGAACAGTTTACAATAATACCAATAATTTAGTGAACAACTGTTAACTTACAGTAATGCTTATTATTTGTTTTATACCACAGCCTACTAAATTTTACTGAGAGTTATGTGTGAGTGGTCGTTTTTAGAAAAGCATTTTTCAAATTTTACTAATTACTAACTACTTTGCATGCAAGAATGCCCTTGATGAAAAGGACTTCTCTGTTAAAATTTTGAACACGTTACTGACAATTTTATGATAGCTAAAACCTTAATGATCGTCTAAAAATTGAAATTCGTTCCTAGACCAATATATTAGTCTCCAAAAAGTGTCCTAATAATGTAAAAGTCTAAAACCTGTCTGATCAAGGATTACTTGGCTACAGCCAAAAAGAGAAATCACAAAATTTTGTTTTTTTTCTTTGGAAAATCTCAAAAATGGCCTCAGTTAGACTTGACTTGGAATCAGCATAAAATTTGATAAAATTTATCACATTTAACTTTGTAGCTCTTTCCGAGATTCCAATGGTGACTATCGAATTTGGGACACACGGTGTACGAGATAAACGAGAAAAACGAATCCAACGAAATAAAACAATAAAACAATAAAATAATAATTTTAAAAATATTGGTAAAATGCCAAAAGTAATACCTAAAATGGTACAAAATGTCGTAATCCTCGCACTGTATTTAAATGAAAATTAAATTAAGTAGCACTAGCACACACACTTTCTTGATGATTTACATCATAAAAAGAGAAGTGATTAAGCTTAAATTGCGATTGCTTACTAGTAAAACATTTTTACCGAATATATGAAAATCCTTCTTGAGGCCGCCACTTATACCATTTGCAGACCAGCTTCTGGTTATTGCCTTCATCAGTGCGAAGTAGGTGTACACAACGTCAAGAAGAAGGATCTCAGAATCATAAGTCTCTATGTGAAAATAGGGTATTAACGATTTAATTGTAACCATCTACTAATTTCAATCGCAATGTAATAAATTTGAAAAACGCTCCGTTTTCCATTTATTTGGTAAAAACCTTTTACTACTGGTCAAACGCAATTTAAGCTTAATCATTTCTCTTTGTATGATATAAATCATCAAGGAAGTGTGTGTGCTACTTTATTTAATTTTTAATTAAATGCAGTGAGAGGGTTACGACTTTTTGTACCTTTTTAGTATTACTTTCGATATTTACTATTATTTGCCATTATTTGTAAATTATTACCCTCTCTATTGAAATTTTTAGGTATTTTAATTTTTATTATACTTTTGTAAAGATCACTGTAACCGAGCGTTTTTCTAATTAATTACATTGCGATTGACATTGGGCATCTGATAAAATGGCCGCCTTAATAATTTAGTTTTAAAGTTATAATATTCACGTTTCAGCAGATGCTAAGAAATGCAAAAGTATGGATGTATCTATTATGGAGTTGAGATATATCACATGCAACTAGATTTAATAAATAGGTCAAACACTTCGACCCCTATATCTTAGGAAACCAAATTGGGTTCTGTGAATGCTATTTCCGCAAACAGGAAATGAAAGTTGTCGGTTGCGGAGTAAAGGACCAAAAATGCAACAATTCTTCTTGTGGAAAATAAAGTTTTAAGTTATTGAGAGATTATAATTTTGGTTTAAATTTGAAAGTGAATAAGATTACATTTTAAGTAATAGAACAAATATATCAATATAACGTAATCAACTGGAAAATGGATTAGGCATTCAGAAATAAAAATTTTGGTAAGGTGACTTATCTTTTGTTTTTGTAGTTTAAACTTAAACAATCCAGAATTTTTGAACAATAATAAAAATAAAATAAACTTTTTAATGTGTGGATGTTCGACGAAACAAATTTTCATTTGACAGGATACATTAACAAGAAAAACTACCGTTACTGGTCTAATGAAAATTTAAATCAAATTCACCAACAGCAACTTCATAGCTTAAAGTAATTCGTAATTTCGTCATTTAGCATGATTGGGCCTCACTTTTTCGAGGAAGACAATGGTGCTGCGCAGATTTCTACATCAGCTATGTTAACATGTGAGAGACATTTTTATTATCAGAACTGCGTCATTTTCCTCAAAATTCTGCTGAGTTATGGTTTCAATAGGATGAAGCCACAGCTTCTACCGCAAGAGCCTCTATGGATGTTTTGAGAAATTTGCTTCCGCATTTAGTATCCTGGAATGGAGATATGCCGTGACCTGTTACGTCCCCGAAACTTACAGCTTGTAATTTATTTTTGCGTGGCTAGCTAAAGCCTATAGTTTCCATCAATCGTCCACACACCATCCAGGAGCTTAAGAATAATATATGTCAAAAAATTAGAAAGATACCGGTGAATATGCTGAGAAATGTAATGGAAAAAGTCCGTTTAGGAATGGAGGCATGTTTAGAAAGAAAAGGGCATCACCTTGCAGATGTTATTTTTTTAAAAATAAAATGCCTTCCCATGCTTCTCAATGATGTACTCTTTGGTTTATTTTTTGTTAGAGAAACATGGTTGACACTAGACATACCATCTCATCTAGTAACAATTCCTAATTACCGTTTAAATCGAAAAGACTGAGAAGGGCATATTGAACACTTATGGATAAAGCTGAAAATAAATAAGACCTCATTTGCATTAGGGGTAGTATATAGACCTCCCCAAAATAACATAGCGAAATGCATTGAGATAATATTATATCGTATCTCATGCCAATCTATGACACTCTTTTAATTACGGGCAATGTTAATATGAATATTTTTAATTTGAGCAATCCATTGACGTCGTGCAATTTATTTATTTATTTTTAAGTCATCGAGAAAAAAAATACACATATATTTTTAAAATTTATGTTTATGCACGAACCTTAGCGTGCGTCGTTGACAATTTTAGTCCACTATGAGGAATCCCAATACTTAATTATAAGTAGTCCATCTATAAGCTGAACCATTCTCAGTTGTGACCATATCTTCATTTTATAACTATGCATGAGATCCATACAATATCGTGCGTGGATCAAGTGAGCGTAGCACTGGATTTATTTGCATTTATGTTTACTGCATTAAATAAAGTGTGTCCAAATTTGAGGTTGCTTTTTAAATTACCCGCCATTTACAGTATTCATAGTTCTGTCTTGTTGCATTTGACATTTGTGATATAAAAGCATCGCAGTGTTTAGTTATGGAATGCTATACGCTGCAACAATGACTTTTTATAATGAAAATCTATTACAAATATGGGGAGAGTGTCGCGGAAATGGTTAGAAAGTACCGTACGGAATTTGGAAAAAATGCTCCATCCAAAACTGTGGTTTCAACAGGACGGTGCCGCTCCACAGCGAATGAAACACTTGATTTTTTGCGGGAGCGATTTGAAGACCAAATAATTTCACGAAGAGGAAACATTAACTGGCCGCCTAGGTCTTGCAATCTAACGCCCTTACACTTTTTCCTATGGCCTTTCTTAAAGGAAAAAGTTTACGCTGATAAATCCTCAAACGATTCAGGAACTTCGGGATAACATTAACGCTGCTATCATAGAAATATCGCCGCAATTATGCGAAAAAGTTATCGAAAATTTTACGAAAAGAATGATATCCTGCCAAAGATCCAGAGGAGGTCACTTGTCCGATATTCTTTTCCATTATTAACCGCCATTATTATACTTTACCTTAAAATAAAAATATCGTACGATCTAAGTAATTCATTCGTTTTATTCCAAATGCAAAAAGCAATCTCAAATTTGGACACCCTTTACAAAATATCCGCTCAAAGTATTTTTTGTGTGCCTTTTAACTTTTAATATGGTACTTATCCTAAACAAAGTATGATTTTATAGTACTCTTCAGATACTCTACGAGTAAATATTTTGACAAGTCATTAAAACTTGAAAGTTTTAATAGTAGTTTTTACGATTCTTTTGCTTTCAAGCAGTTCTAGATTCGTTTATATTTTGCTATTGATATTATTATCAAAACCCAGTATCTAACCTCAGTTATAATATGGTAACTATTGAAAAACATTTTAACGATACATTTTCTTTTTACAACTTATTTTTTTATAAAACAATGCATATTCTTGGTGACAAATTGCTGATTTGCTCCAATCGTGCTTCGTTAATATCGTCGTTGTAAAAAAGTCTGCAGATTTTGTTTAACAAGTGCATGTAGTGTCAAATTGCTTTTTTCATTTAAAACAATTTTACGCAACAATTCTTGAATAAAAATGCAACTTCATTTTAGTGGTTACTTATCCTTTTCTGTCAAGAATAGAGCAGGATTTAAGAATATTATGACATTAATTATTTAATTAAAACGGCTTAGGATGTTGAATGTCTTATTTTATGATGTGATTTTGCTGTCCTGACACGGGGCAATTTATTATAAATAACCTGATATTTCCACATCCTTCAATTGTTTTTATCTTTTAAAAGCATATCTAGGCTAAATGCAGTTAGCTGGGTAATATTAGTCTGTCGATTCGCTATGGGTCAACGTTTACCTGCACTGGCACTACTGGCAGCACTGTATGGCAATTTCAGTAATTTTGATTTTTTTCCTTAATTTGACAATTGTTAGACTGACAACATAGTTGCCACAAATTTACGAAGATGACGAAAATAATAAAAAAGACGAAAAGGGTGAAAAGAAAAAAATGAAGATACGGATGAAAAGGACGAAAAGGACGAAAAGGACGAAAAGGACGAAAAGGACGAAAAGGACGAAAAGGACGAAAAGGACGAAAAGGACGAAAAGGACAAAAAGACGAAAAGGACGAAATAAACGAAAAGGATAAGACGAGAGGGATCAAAAAGATGAGAGGACAAAAAGACGAGAATAAGGAAAGGGACCGAAAGGACGAAAAGGACTAAAAGGCGAAAATTGACATACGAACGAAAAAGACGAATATATGATACTTCAGTGATTAAAATTTATAAACGACACTATCTATAAATAACCGCCTTAACCATAAAACCAGATTCATTGTAGATTTGCTTTTGGCTAAATTATTTTAAGCATGATTAGTTGTTTAAACGTTTTGTGTCATTTCTTATGTGTGCTCGTATATAACATATTTTTATACAATATAGTATACATATCTTTTACAATAAGATATAGAAAATCTGTAATAATTTATTGGCCTCAACAAAATTTGTTTATATAGTTTATTAGTTTTGCGTACACGGTTATACAAATGGTAAAACAGAGTAATAAATTTATTTTAAATAAAATTATGTTTCAAATAATACAGTCTAGTAGCAAACATTTAAAAGTGGTTTCTTTCTATGTGGAGATAATTGATGTTTTTTCTTTCGAATAACTAACACTTGTATGATATATGATATCTACAATAATAATTACTAAAGAAAACTCAATATTTTTCATTTAAAGTAACAAGTTTTGGATGTTTTATTTTCTTAAGATTTCCTTTATCATGACTACGTGTTATTTCCTCATCTGCCTAGATCTCAAAACTTTTAATTAATGAACGTAAGTGTGCATTTTAGATTGAGATATTTAATACATCAGCATTTCAGTTTGGTTTCGTTGATGGGTTGTGAATGTTGGGTGAATTATTTGTGCTCCTTATAGTATATATTAATCCTTCTTTGTTTGACGTCCTCAATCCATCAAATGAATTTCTAGTGGAATAATGCGTCTAAACCTTATAACTTGTCTGTGGTGTTTTATAAGCCCACAACATATTGCACCCTAAATCAATAAATAAAATTTAGATCTATATAATTATTTTTATGTTTATGTGTGTATATGTTTATACCATTGTCTGGCACAATATTTCACCCTGATCAATCATACCCTGCAGTATTCACTGTTATGCTTTATGATTCTATCATTTTGCGTATTCCTTTTGTTTGCTTTTAGTAAATTTACTAATTTCTCTATCTCTGACAAATCCAGTAGGTTTCAATATCTTTCTCTATTAATTTTATCCTTTTCAGTTAACTTCGCATAGTTGCTTCCTTTCCTCAGCTGATTATTCAACGCTTTAATAATAAAAATAATAATAATAATAATTGGGGTGTCCGAGGACTCTTGAGCCTGGAATGTACGCATGGCAGAGTAGTACTGAGTATGGCATGTAACATCCTCAAGAGTTCAGATCCCCTCTTGCAGTTTGTCAAACACCACGAAACTGTAGGAGCGGGAGCAGGATTGTTCAAGGAAGCAAAAAGAGCAGCAGATGAACTCGGTCTCGCAATCGACACCAGGCGAGGTGGCCGGCGAAGTGCTGATGCAGAGTCAGTCACCGAACTTCAGCCAAATCGTCTTAAAGCCCGAATTAGAGCTACCGGGCAGAAAAATTCTATCAAGAATTTTGTCACGGCTGTTACAGTGGAACGACCTCTCTGACTAACTGTTCGAGACATATCTTTCAAAAACTTTAGAGAATGAACTTAATATAGAAATGGGCTGCAATTCTCTACATTGGCTTTACATCTCATTTTATTCAACGGTATAATTTTCGCAATTTTCAGCTTATCTGGAAAAATTCCCTCAGAAAACGATGAATTAATTAAAAAATTAAGGGTTAACAATTGACGATAGACATTTTTTTAACAAATTGACACTAATGTTGTCTTCTCCATTGGATTTAGAATTTTTTAAGCCTTTTTATTATATCAGATATTTTAAGTTCCTATTGGTTTAAAAAAGAACGTCAAATTGTTTTTATTTATTTCTGAAACATTAATTTTCTGATCTATGTTTTTCGAAAGAAGATTAGAAGTATTATTAAAATAATACAGTAAAAAGAAGTACAAATACAAACATTTGGCAGGTGTATTCATTAACAAAAATTAAGTGAGGTTTCGAAGAGAATACAAACCCGCAGATTCCATGTATCTGCGACGTGAGTTCGTTTAAAAATGTAACCCCCCCCCCCCCCACAGCAAAGTGAGAGTTCGGCAAAATCTAGTTTAGGGGTTCCAGTGTTTACATAAGACTGATGACTTTATGTGCGGACGCCGGTGATTGTCCTTGGCAGCGGAAATGGGCTGATTATAAATAAGTAATAAAAAAGTACTCTGCGTGAATATAGGAAGATGGTAGAATGTACAAAGTGTTGTAATATCACACGACAAATTCAAATGCTCCTCTGTAGTGTTAAACTTATGGAAAATGCTAACAGCAAACTTTTACTTCCTCGTCTCTTAAGTGAGAAATAATTATATTTGCGCAAAAATTTTAAAAATGTTATTGCATTTCTAGACGAACCTCAATGAACTATAACGAAAAACATAGCTTAAGCAGAAAAAATTCTGTGTATCTGCGTGCAGTTTTAGGTATAGAGCTTTCAAATTTGATGCACACATTCTAGAGTCCAAGGAAAATTTCAATTTATATCAACTATTTAAGTATTTGGAAAATATATTTTATTGGTTTGACATAGTAGACATGATTTATAATCTTTCATCAACAACATATTTTTTTGTAAAGACAAATACAAAAAAGTTTGGGTCCCGTGGACCTACTTTCAGCCGGCCAATTTTGCTCATCACCAAATTTATCACTATCTTTGGCCTTTAGAATATGCGTACCAAATTTGAAAGCTTTATCTCAAAAACTGTGGCTGCCGTCGTGATACTATAGATATGCAGACAGATTTTTTTCATACAGTTTTTTTTGTTATAATTTGTTGAGATTCGTCCAGAAATGAAATAAAAAAATTTTTTTCACCTAAAATATTGTTGATAATCTTTATTGCCAAATTTGGGAAGTCTCCCATTAGTATTTTTTGAGTTGTCTAGGCACATACATACACACACACGAACAACAGACATCATTCGGAAAATAGTCAGAATGGATTCGGGAAGGTTCAAAACTTATATATCAATCTCGAGTTCAAAAAAAAATCACGATTACTATACTTCGTTACATTAGGTATAAGAAAGTAAAAACAGTAAAAGATAAGACACAACATATCTATATAACTGAGATCACAAAAGAACACAGATTTCAAAAATGTAAAAAATAGGGTGTTCCATTTAAAAAAATTTAAGTTTGGTTTGTTGTTTATGGGACCACGTATATATTTGCAGGGACTCTAAAAGGACTCGAAAAATAAACAAAATATAGGGGTGCGCCTTTTCGTTAGATAACCCTGCACAATGGTCAATATTTTGTGCTCTTGTCATGAATGTTACATATATAACTTATATTCTTTATCCAAATAAATGTAGAGACATTCTCAGAGCTATAAATTAACAAAAGTGAGTGAAACACACAAGCCCATTAGCTTTTTCGGACCAATTTAAATATTTATATTACCAAATTATGCTCACAATGTCTAGTTTTGTGAAAATTCGTATTATTATTAGTTTTTCCATAACGATATAGCAATTTAACTTTACGTTGAATAAATAATACAAAACACATTCTGGGTGTAATGTGTAGAATTTATATTTTTCCTAATTTAATTTTCATTTACTTTTCATGAATGTACAAAATACAAATAAGAATTAATGAGAAAAACAATTCACTTATTTCTTATCAAAAAACAAAATCAAAGTGGAAAACTTTATTTGTCAAAAAAAAAAAAAAATTAAAAAGTGACAGAATCTCCAACTGAAGCGGACGTGTTATTTCTAACTACTTTTAAGATATTGTAGCGGTTTTCATTTTTAGTAGCGTAACATTTCTTTCCATCCATTAGAAAGTTTCTAAACAATTTATTTACATACACCCCTGAAGGTTTATCCCTCAGATAAGACAATTACACTATTGGCGTACCTATTTTGAGCTTAGCATGTTTTCCAAGCATTATTTAAGGGTTGCTTTTATTTCTGTCACCATCTGCCACCTCTAACAAACTACTATTGTTATTCATAGTTACTGATTTTTTCCAACAATTTTAATGACACTGGCTATAGGAGAGCCAGATTGGGTCTACGGGTATCCCCTCGATTCTAAGGAACTTTTTTTTATGTAACCAGTAAAGATGTTTCGAAATAAATAAAAATGCTCTCAATTATTTCGATATGAATTCCTGAAAAAAATGGCCTTAAAATTACGTTCTCCTCTATGAAGTGATTGTGTCGATGGAATGTCTTTCGCCATTACTGTAATTTATGTTATTTCAGTTTCTTCCTTCTACTCTTCACTATTTATCAGTTGTGGCTCTGCCTCATCGAGAATATGACTACAATTTTATCTTGTAGGCACCAAAGTGACTCACCTCTTTCCAACCAACCGTGATTGCCCCGTAGTTCTGAAACAATTGAAATTCCTTCGACACCCAGCAGCTATGTTATCGGTAATTACCTTGCATAATGGAAAGTCCATTTGTCCTCAACGGTAGTATTGAAGAGAAATCGACTTTGGATTTTGGGGTGTGTGGATTTAGCAAGGTAGTGTTTCTAAGCTTTACCAGGAATCGACAAAAGAAAGGATTTTGTTTTGTTTTCCTTTTTCGTTTTAATCTTGTAGGTCAGAGCATTGTGTGTTACAATTGATATTATGTAAGCTTTATATACTAGGGATGCAATATGGTGTGGCATTTTTTATTATGGGTTTATTTGGGTTGGGTGATCTTGACTTTCTTTTGATGTAATTATTGAGATGTTTTATAAACAGAACTTAAATTTGAAAATTGTATTCTCTTTTTATGTATTACCTCTCCTCCCATTGGGTAGTAGCAATTTACAGAAAACGACCACGTAAATAAATGGAGATGCTGCCGTTGGTTACCCATTGGCCACAGAATGAGGAATATAGAGAATCAATCAAAGTGTGATTTTTACGGCTACTGCCAATGAAAACGCAATAAAACATTTACACCTTGTACCAATGCTGACAAATTATTATTTTTTACTAAATTGTTTACGCTGCTCTAAATTTGTCTGTATAAGAAACTGATACAGATTTTCATGGCATAATGCACGTAAGATATAACGAAACATTTTTGTTTTTCGTATTTCATTCCTAGAAATGCTCAGCTATAATACTAATTATTATATCAATTACTTTCTTTACTTTTTATTGCCTTTGCTGTACACTTGGCTATTTTCCACATCGATTTCTTTGATTTATTGTAAATGAAAGTTGTCTCAAGAGATGTGTTTATATCTAGATTATCCTGGGGTTATCTGTCTGATATGGGATTATATTCGATAGCAAAAAACATTAGGGAAGTAAAATTTTGTAGATATATCGATACAATAAGAAGGACTATTGGAACATATTTTCAAATCAAAATATATTGGTTTGTTGATATCAAATGATTTTTATTAAATTTATAATAAATGAGATTGAGATACATTTCAGTTAACCACATTTGACAAGATTGTTATTTAGTACTAGATTTGTACTCATTTTGTGAATGAAGAAAAATTGTTGAATTTACTCTTGACTTTAATAAATAATAAATAATATCCACACACAAATATCAAAACGTCAATACGCTAGTACTGCGAGCCCAATTTTATGTGTATATCACATCACGTTAGACCATAGAGGGCGCCGCAGGATCTGTATCTGATGAATTTTTCAAAAAATTTTTGACGAAACATTGTGATACTACTGACTAGAAAATCTGATCAGGGCGTCATTTCCACGTAAAAAGGTACACTTGGTAGAACTTGATAACTCCAACCGTTTTCGAGGAAACTGCCGTTAAAGATTTCAATAATTTTTTGAAAGACGAATTCGAATTTAATGAAACAAATTGTATTTATTGTAAAAAGTACAAAACGCAAGTAAAAACAAAAGCGTAACAACAGCGTAAACTCTCTCTCACTTTCTTATGAACTAGTTGCTGCAACTTATAGTAAATGTTCGATATGGTTTCCACCTACTTCTATGCCTTTTCTAATTCTTTTGATAAAAGGTTTTCTTATATTGAAAAATACATTTTGCTGTCCTCTAATAAAATTGGCTGCGTTTTGTATTTGGTCCCACAGTTCTTCTCTTGAATTGAGAGTACTTACATCGACTAAGTGCTTCATATCTACCCACATATTCAAAGGATTATAATCTGGACTCCTTGGTGGCCAAACAAATTCACTTACTCGACCGATCCATCTGTGAGGATGAGGATTTAAATTTGAAGGAATGACAAATAGTCCCAATAACTGATCGCCGATAATACCACACCAAATGTTAATCTTAAATTCGTGCTGAAAATTCCTTTCTTTAACGGTATGAGGATTTTCTATTTCCCAGTAATGGCCATTTCTCCAGTTAAAATTGCTTCGACGAGTAAAAGTTGCTTCATCGGTAAATAAAATGTTCTTAACAAAATTTCGATCTCTGTTGTGTTTATTGAGAAGGAATTTGCAAAATTCTAACCTTCGTGGAAGATTCCTTGGAAGTAAATTTTGTACAGGAGTGAAGTGATATGGGTAGAAGCGTTTCTTGTGTAAGACTCTTAGAACAGATTGTTTACTCACTCCTATTACCGCTGACAAACGACTGGAGCTGACTTGAGGCTCTTCATCCACACGAACTAAAATTTCTAGTTCTTGATCTGGCGTAATTCGTTTCGGTGGTCCTACACCATTTTTATTGCGAAATGAAACAGTTTTTTTCAAACGACGAAACTAATGTTGGAGAATCTTATACCTTCTATTTGGATATTGCACTGAGTATCTCCTAGCTGCAGTAAGCTCGCTAAAATTATTTTGTGCGTAAACACATATCATAACCCTTATTTCTTCATTTGAAAAATTATTATTAAAGTTGCAAATCATTTCTGTGTATCATGGTCGTAGAGTATAGATGTACTTACTGTCGCCGGCATTCACCTTTACCGCGAAACTCTTTCTCCAGTCCAGTCTATTATTAGCTTTTGAGTTGTGTACATGTTAAGTCACTTGGGCGTATTGCATATTGTTTTTGTGTTTTTATTTTATTTGTTGTACTGTATTGTTGATATTAATTTAATAACAAAGCATGGTAGATGTACGCAGGGTGAGAAAACGGCCATTTGCTGACAAAGTGAATAAATTCATAGGTGAATTCCTGGATTTATTCTGTGTTGGTGCTAAAATAATTTGTTAAGTGTACGAGAAAGATTTGATGTGCTGGGATAAGCGTAATTGTGGACTTCACGTAAATAGTGTACACCATAAAAATAAAAAAATGGCGTGCCTGCGACAACACAGTTTATGTTTGATTTACTATTAATGCTGATTGCCTGTGATGTTTCGCTGCACATACTCGATAAACGACCATTTCGAGAGTTCTGGAATAAATACAATGCCCAGGTGAAGTTACCAAGTCGCACAACGTTATGTAATTATCTACCAACTGTACACGTAGATATGGTAAATAAGATGAAATGTGAATTAAAAAATACACGCCTGTGGTTATCTGTTGATGAGACAATAGATTGTAAAAAAATCTATTTTAAATGTTATAGTACGAGTACTGGACCCTCTTAAACCGACAGTTCCACTGTTACTAGCTAGCAAAAGACTAAGTCAGTGTACTAGCGTAACAATTACCAGGGTGGTGCTGGAGACGTTAGAAAAATTTGAACTGTAAAAAAGACAATTTATTAAATATGATTTGAACGAAACAACTACTCAGCCGGCAAATACCCCGACCTGCATTGGATTATACCTTCACATCATGATAGATCGGTAGCCAATATCATTTGTCAATTCCTAACCAGACATAGACCGGTTTCGAACTTATTAGTTCTCCTTAGTATGCCATAGGTCATGGAACAGACAAATGATAGTGGCCAACCTGCTAGTTATATAATGACTAAGGTAAATTGAGTAGTGGTGAGAGGTATGCTAAACATCTCATATGGTCCAAATGCTACTATCCGACCGATATCATAGATGTCTCTGTGGCGGATAGCGACTTGCGAAGCCGCTCTCGGTACTTGCTTCGCAAGCCGCTATCCGCCACAGAGACATCTATGATGTCGATCGGACAGTAGCATTTGGACCGTATGAGAAGTTTCACATACCTCTCACCACTACTCAATTTACCTTTGTCAGTATATGACTAGCAGGTTGGCCACTCTCATTTGTCTGTTCCATGACTTATGTCATACTGAGGAGAACTGATAAGTTCGAAACCGGTCTATGTCTGGTTAGGAATTGACAAATGATACTGGCTACCGATCTATCATGATTTGAAGGTAAATCCAATGCAGGTCGGGGTATTTGCCCGCTGAGTAGTTGTTTCGTTCAAATCGTATTTAATAACAGCAGTTTAGTCCACCTGGGCTAGAGGTCGCCGCTCTCGGTACTAGTTTCGCAAGTCGCTATCCGCCACAGAGACATCTATGATGTCGGTCGGATAGTAGCATTTGGACCATATGAGAAGTTCCACATACCTTTCAGCACTACTCAAAAAGTCAAGTGTTGATGATTGTGACTGATGGCGCCGTGACAATGTGTTCGGTAGGCCGTTCTTTGCAAGAACAAGGTTGTGCGTTTATACATGTTACGTGTAAAGTGCATGCTTTACATCTTGTGGCAGAAATTATTCGAAAAGGTTTCAAGAGGTGGATGCATTAATAGCTAGTACAAAAAAAGAGTTCCTTAAATCTCCTAAACGTCTCCGTGCATTTCATAGCACGTGTCCTGGTATTCTTGAACCACCACAGCCGATTTTTGCACGTTGGGGAACATGGTTGCAGGCAGCTTTTTATTATGCTGAATATTTCCAACAAATGAAAGCTGTGATACTACAATTCAATCCAGATGAGGCTGCAGCTATTAAGGAAAGCCAGACAAAATTCGAAAATATTTCCGTTGAAACAGCTTTAAAAAATATTGCGAAGAACTATAAACCATTACATGAAAGCATAAAGAAATTAGAAAACAGTGCGTTGTCGTTAGCGGAGTCATTGCAAATAGTGGACGAAGTAAATCTACTGCTACACGATATAGGTGACGCAACAAATGAGTGCGTTAAAGAAAAGTTTGCAAGTGTGTTAAATAAAGACACCGGTTTTACCAAATTAAGGCAAGTATGTGTTGGTGCAGCCCCAGATCCGTTAAGTGCATTCAAAGACTATTTTACGTATGTGTGTATTACATCAGTAGATGTCGAACGATCGTTTTCAAAATATAAGAAACGAGAAGAATATATTTTCACCAAAGCGAACATTACTCATGAAGACAACCATAGAAACATACCTGATGCTGCAAAATGGCTACACATCTTCTCCAGTTTGTGATAAGCAAGCTAGTTCATCAAGCTAGTTAAGAGGGTAACTTTTACATACATTGTTATAAATTGTAACAGTTTATTGTTTCTTGTATTATTTAATTTCGCGTAGGCCACTGTCCACGGAACATTTTTGACAGCCCTAATTATTATGTCGAGGCATTTTAAATAAAGAAGTTAAAGAACTTGATACATTAACACGAGGAACACAAGAACAAAATGAAATGACTAAATGACGTACATGATAGAAATAAGACGTAGCCAAAGCACACTTTTCAATAAATACAATTTGTTTCATTAAATTTGAATGTCATTCAAATAATTATTAAAATCTTTAACGGCAGTTTCCTCGAGAACGGTTGTAGTTATCAAGTTCTACCAAGTGTGCCTTTTTTACGTGGAACTGATGCCTTCGACAGATTTTCTAGTCACAAGTATCACAACGTTTCCTCAAAAACAATATGAAAATTTTTTTTTATCAGATACAGGTCCTGAGGCGCCCTCTATGGTCTAACGTGATGTGATACATAAATTATTGTTTCTTAGATTAAAAAATATTCCTTTACCAAATTTGGTGAGGATCGGTCAAGAGGTTGTTGAGTTATTGCAAAAAAACCAAAAAATAATTTCAACTTTGACACCCAGTATCTTTTTCCACAGCAACAGTGTACTAAATCATATTTGGTTATATCCTCATATTTTGGTCCAACGAACCTGGTCTTGAACTATGACCCATTATTAATAGTGGAAATCTAACAAGGTTGAATCTCTGCTCCAATTTTGACCTGTGCTGCAGTTTTAATGTGTGGGATATTTTGCATATTATATTTGTGCATAAGAGTTTATCTCTGATGTAGTAACATTTTCTTTTCATATGTTTTGAGCACAGAGCTTATATCAAATTTTTTGCTGTTTTTTTTCATAAACCTTAAGTCTTAGGAAAATCAGACTATAAATAGAAATTAAGTTTATGTAGATAATTTTTATATAAAAAAAAACTTTTGCAGAACTTTTTCTGATTTTTGTATTATTTGAGCAGAAGTAAATTTTTTACATTTTTTTCATAAAATTGGTCGCCCATTTTGCCCTCTCGAGTCATAAGAAGGGTGGGGTGCAGTTAGACTTAGTCTGGCTCCCCGATTTTATATATAACTTTAAGAAATAGGATGCAGTTTTCAAAGTAAAAAATAGACAAAACATTTTGAAATAATTTTTTTTAGAGTTACTTTAATTTACTGAAAGCATTTTGTGCATTGTATATATTCGTTGGTAAACGAATAAATCTCGCATTGGTCAATATACAGAGCATGATAAACACGCCTTACATTCTTACTGATTCATATTTTCTTAACATATTCTACAATGCATTCTTGTGCAACATATCCACAAAAGCTCAATGTACTTGCTCTTCTGTACTAACATGTTTCTGAAATAATGCTCAAAAGTAAATATTTACTATTAATCTCAAACGACAACACAATAATCCTGACCTATTCACAATATATCACAGTAGTCAGTGTAAATTATTATGCTTGTGTATGTATTTATAGTTGTCAGCTTCAGCCAGTTATCCTGACTTTACGGCAATTGCCTTAGTCTACAAAGTGAGCCTAAAGTCTTAAATATTCCGATTTTGAAAAACATCAGATTGCTAAAACACACCGAAATACCTGTTTTTAAAAGCATGTCCTGATAATATTAGAATTTTTTTTGATTTTGCTTGCTTTATTTTTGAACCTCACTAGCTATTTATTTATTTTGTTTGTAATTGCTAGAATAAAATAGGCAGTGCATATAAGGCTCTAAGTGCCGACTACAGAAAATAATAAAAAGGCACGAATCGAGTAGTGTATACTATGCTTTCCAACTTTTATTAACATTTGTTTCTGATTGATCCCATTAAAGATTCATTTTAGTAAACTAGGCTAGGATGTAACAAATTCGCTTCTCACTATAGGGATCTCGGAAACAGTATGAGGCACAGCATCAGTGGAATTGAGGTAAAGTTGCATAATTTGCCGATCAGGAATATGCTGTTGAGAAATCGGAAATATCTCTTGCTGTTTTTGACATTTTTTAAAAAAAAGTAAAATTTAGATTTTTCCTTTTTTTATTTTTCCTGCCGTTGAAAAACTAAGAACACCTTTGCAATGGCGTTTTTATCCCTTACAGTTTAGCGTAAAAATTTTTTTCATAAGACGTTTCGTTTTTTCGCGACCATCATCAAGTACGTTATTTCAAATAGGGATTTATATTTTTATTGCATTTTTTTGTAGCATTTGAACCACAGACTTCATTGATTTCTTAAACTTTTATGTTGCTAAACGTTTCGTAGCTGTAAACCGCCATCAAGGAAAAAACCTTTAGAGAAAAGAAAGTTTTTAATTTTGCTCCTATTAAATATTTCAATAAAAAAATCTGTAGCATTCCTAGTTAAATAATTGTGAATTATCATGATCATACTTTAATCTATCGTATAGATAGGCTAGTAACAATTTGTTTTAAATATAACCCTTTGACGTACATTCATAAAGTTCAAAACTTCTAACAATAATTTTATTGGTGTATATTTATTACATCCTAGTATAATTCTCATTGCAAGTTTTTGTAAAAGTTAGAAAATAATAATTACCAGAAAAATTGTTTAGCCTTATTATTTTTCATTTCACTCTATATTTTAAACTTTTACCAAGAAGAGGATACCTAATTTGTTTTAAATTATATAAAGGAGTGAGAAGTGCTTACGTCACGTTCAACCATTTTTGATGTCCCGGTAAATTTGTTTTTTCCATTATTTATGGCATACTGACGAGAACATAACAAGTTCGAAACCGGTCTATGTCTAGTGAGGAATTGACAAATGATCTTAGCTACCAAACAAGGTTTGCAGGTTTAATTCAACGCAGGTCGCGGCTTTTGTCCAATGAGTAGTTGTTTCGTATAAATCATATTCAGAATATAGTTTAACCCATCAGGGCTAAAGGTCGCAGCTCTTGATACCTACTTTGCAGGTCGCTATCAGTCACTAAAACATCAGTGATGTTACGCGGGTAGTAGCACTGACCACTAGAGGGATGCACTTATCACTCTCTATATCTGCCCCAGTAGAAGGCAACCTAAATGGAAACATACATTTTGAACTTACAGTAAAGGAAATGATCAGGCAAGTATTGGAAGAAGATGACAATGTCGTAGAAGATACACTGTAGTTACAGCAGAATGGAGCCCCGCCATATTTTGTTGTACCTGTACAAAGAAATGGTGTAATAGAGTGGACATCTCAGTCACCGATTTAACCCAATTTGATTTTTTTCATTGGGTTAATCTTAAATCTATCTGACCAAACCAGAAAGTCTAGATGCGTTATGAGCAAGAATAGGTCAAGAATGTCATGCAATTACTCCAAAACCATTTTAATGAATTCAAGGGAATTTTGGCGATTGTGCTATTATATGGTAAGTTGGAGATCATCATTTCGAAGAAATAATAAGGTGACTTTCGTATTGTTATTTAAAAAATGACATTAAACGAGTTGTATCCCAACAAAATCTCTCTAATTCAATCATGTTTTAGTAAACATATTAATTAATTCAAGCATACCGGGAATATCAAGGTTATGGCGCGCATAGTCTACAGTACAATGTTAGGGTAGTGGTGAGAGGTATGTGAAACTTCTCGTATGGTACAAATGCTACCATCCGACCGATATCGTAGATGCTTCTGTGGCGGATAGCGACTTGCCAAGCAAGTACCGAGATCGGCGACCTCTAGCCCAGGTGGATTAAACTACTGTTATTAAATATGATTTAAACGAAACAACTACTCAGCGGGCAAATACCCCGACCTGCATTGGATTATGCCTTCAAATTGATAAATAATAAGTTCGAAACCGGTCTATGTCTGGTTAGGAATTGACAAATGATATTGGCTACCGATCTATCATGATTTGAAGGTATAATCCAAAGCAGGTCGGGGTATTTGCCCGCTGAGTAGTTGTTTCGTTCAAATCATATTTAATAAGAGTAGTTTAGTCCATCTGGGCTAGAGGCCGCTGCTCTCGGTACGCAAGTCGCTATCCACCACAGAGACATCTATGATGTCGGTCGGATAGTAGCATTTGGACCATATGAGAAGTTTCACATACCTCTCACCACTACACCATTTACCTTAGTCAGCATATGACTAGCAGGTTGGCCACTATCATTTGTCTGTTCCATAACATATGGCATAATGAAGAGAACTAATAAGTTCGAAACCGGTCTATGTCTTGTTAGGAATTGACAAATGATATTAACTACCGATCTATCATGATTTGAAGGTATAATCCAATGCAGGTCGGGGTATTTGCCCGCTGAGTAGTTGTTTCGTTCAAATCATATTTAATAACAGTAGTTTAGTCCACCTGGGCTAGAGGTCGACGCTCTCGGTACTTCCTTTGCAAGTCGCTATCCGCCACAGAGACATCTATGATGTCGGTCGGATAGTAGCATTTGGACCATATGAGAAGTTTCACATACCTCTCATCACTACTCAATTTATCTTAGTCAATATATGACTAGCAGGTTGATCAATATCATTTACCTATGGCATACTGAGGGAGAACTAATAAGTTCGAAATCGATCTATGTCTGGTTAGGAATTGACAAATGATATTGGCTACCGATATATCATGATTTGAAGGTATAATCCAATGCAGGTCGGGTTATTTGCCCGCTGAGTAGTTGTTTCGTTCAAATCATATTTAATAACAATACGATGTTAGTAAACCTATAATAAACTACAGGTTATTTCTGAGAAACTGGAATCAATACTTGCTACTTACGACTAGGTACATCGATAGACATTCTATTATACCTGCAGATGCTTAAGTTAGTTCACTAATTGGTGTGACGTTTAATTATATGGTTCTTTATCACAGAGTTGTGGACCGTTTTCGATAGTACTATTGTTGGTTTTGTAGCGGACTGCTGTTAGAGTCTTTGGGAGTTAAAGTATTCGCTTCCTGGTTCCTTACATTTCCATCGTGCCCCATTATCTGACATTCTATTGTTGCGGGCATGGTAGCCGAGTGGGTAAAGCGCTTATAGCTACTTATTCGGTACCGAATATCGATGGGTCGATTCCATCACAGAGCAAGTTAGAAATTTTATTTGTAATTTGTTTCGGATTAAGATGGGGGGATTTGTCGATATCCTAGATATGGTTCGGACTCCACAATGAACTGTAGGGCCTCGTCTCTCATTTACTCAACACAAAATCCTAGGATTTTCTAGAACACTTCGGTGACTTGAAAGGCTGTTAAGAAAAAAATATTTTAAGTGTATCAAAGTCCTCCTGACTTGCAGAACTAGCTGAGTTTATCTTCCAATTACATAGTGCAAGCAAGGCAGCTTGGTTTCAGTAGTAAACAAAGCTCTTTACTTATCATTGGTATTAGAAAAAACCAATGCACTCCACTAGAAGCATTGCTTGCGACTCCGATGTGAGATATCGATTAATCGGTAGACCTCTGAAAACAGAAAAATTCTTTCTTGCAAAATTGACTTAACTCATGAACTCGGCGAAGACGATTTTCTTAGAAGGAAGTTTTGCCAAATCATGCCTAAAGATGCGAAGTTGACGCTCGGTTTCCGAATAAAATCTTTTTTCTGATGCAATTACATTCTTCTTGAGTAGCACGATGAACGGGAACAAAAATTCAAGATTTGAAAGGGACTCATTGGGCACAATATCATCGGTCCATTCACTTTTGAACAAAATTTGACTGCAAAAATTAACCTATTGCAGCAAAATGTGGTACCAGCACAGTAAACAATAACCAGTAGACTATTTCAGCTACAATTCACTCATAAATCCGCTGGTCTCTCTGGGACCTTGAATTCAGGGGGTTACGTAACGTGAATAGTATTTTAAAAAGACACCATGGGTGTATGAAGCAAATTTATCGTTATTGATTAATTAATAAAATAAATAATTATTAGTTGGGAAAGAGACCACGGGTTTTTAATGTTTGTACAGTCAGATGAATATATTGTAGATTATCTAGATAAATGAAACGAAATACACAATAGGTAAAACATTTTATTATAAATAATTGATTAATGAATGGTAAACATTTTGTAGGTTACAAAATAAAATAGCTAGGTATAAAAAACAAATGAATTATTGATATAATCAAATTATTAATTTTGTGTTTTGTTTGCCAGTTTTAAAATTTCTATTAATAAATTTGAGACTGTAAAATATGTTCGTATTTTTTTAAAGCACTTAATCTCGATAATTTAGAAAAACTGCTGCTACAACGATTCTATTCACATGACGTAGTGTCGAAGTAAAATATGTAGATTAAAATAAATAAAAGTAATAAAGGAATTTTATGAGAATTTTTCTTTTTGATTTATCATAAATAAAAATTGTTGAAAAAATATTTTTTTTCCGGATAAAAACAAAATATCGATGTCCTTGGAAATAATTTTTATTACAAATTTCGTTTGCATTCTCCTTAATATTCTTACTAAAAACAACTTGTGCATTTTTTTTTGTAACATCATAAAACGCCTCGGAAAATGCAAAAATATGACTTGCATACCTACATAACAAGTATTTCTTTAATTTCGAATTACCATTTTAATTTAACAATAATTAAGGTTAATGTAAATAACACATTTATACTTTATATTTTGTACGTTACTTAACCTATCAGGATCAAGAGGAAAAGAAAAAAAATTCCAATGTTCTGTGACGTACTTCACTGCTCTACACAAGAGCAGAAGTGTCACTTTGACGCCCAACACTACGGCGGTGCTCACGGTACGGATATCTCGGGCACCAGTTTCTGTTTAGAGTGCAGAAACACCACTTTACTCTATCGGCGGGACGATAGAGGCCGGGCAACTACAGTGAAGAAACGGATAAGCCAGGGACCTGGAAAAGGTAACTTACACACAGTTAATGAACAGACTCTCATTCAATATATTTACATTTATTCTACACACTAATTATTATTTTATATACACCTCAGTAACTATAACTTATACTACAACGGTCTTAACTACGGGCGAGCGGGGGCAGTAAGCGGGCGGTCAAGCGGTGCGATACGGTAATTCGGTGAATTAAGCGGTGAAAAGGTAACCAGCAATAATTAATCGGTCATAAGCAGACGGCGGATGGATACCAGGAGGGGAAGCAAGCGCCAATACAAGCACACTATGACTATCTATAGCGGTTATTTACTATCGCTTGGCTGATGGATGGTTCCGGACTTATGATATGCCGACTCGGGTACCTCCAAGTCACCCTGCAGAATATGACGTGCTCAGGCGGCCTGGAGGACACGCGGTATAACGCGGTTCTGGTTCCAACCTTCGGCCGCTCTCCCGTTCTATGGAAGGATATGAGGCGGATACGTCTTAGCGCTCGCGGTTCACAAATTCTAAATAAGGTCCGAAAAGTACTCACCAGCCAAGTAATACCGATTATTTATCAAACCTTTATCAAACCTTGCTACCTACTTCCGTATCCTGGGCTGCTTCCTCTCTGGAGCAGTCGGGGTCGGCACGTCTGGTCGGTACGCGCGGCAGCAACGGACTGTCCTGGATGCTCTGAAAAATCCTCAAGCTACTAAACTCTGCCAAAAGCAGAAGTAGGATGAGACACGGTAGTCATGCGCGGAATATAGCAATGCGTCACCCGAATTCAATTTAAAACAAACCTATACCTTTATACTCACAACAAGATTACTTACTATGCTGGTCGGCGTGGTTCTTCATTCAGCAGCTAAACGGCAACCGACTTATTTGAAAAATCCTCAAGCTACTAAACTCTGCCAAAAGCAGAAGTAGGAGGGCGCGGTAGTCATGCGCGAAATATTGCAACTACGTCACCTTTTACCGACTTAGGAAAATTCACAATTAAATTTGTATACCTATGTACCTCTATACTCACAAGATTACTTACTATGCTGGTCGGCGTGGTTCTTCGGTTGGCGGTCAGACGGGAACTGATTTCAGTCTCGGGGTCCTTCACGGTAGGGCGGGCACAGGAGTGCCGGGGGCAATATGCGCGCTTCGCGTTTCGCGATTCACGTACTGCCTCCAACTCGGCATATTTGGAATGTCTATACAAACAGATCAACACTAAGTACCTATCTTATAATTAACAATTATACTATTATTAATGAGCAACTGACAAGACCACTATTAAGGGCGCAGTACTACAATGTTTAAAATATCTTTCGAAACAGACAAATAGCACCTAGTTACCTAATTTAATTCTATAAAATAATCACTTCGTTACAGTTCTATTGCACCTTTTATTTTTACAGCTTTTAGAGATCTTTTATTCTACTATGACGAAGTACCAATTTCATTTAAAAAATGACAAAATTTTTTATAAACTGACTAATTTGTAATTGGTCTACAACATACACACGTTTTAAAATTTATACTGTAATATTTTTAAATTATTCAAAATAGATGCAGAAGCATTCGTCTAAATACAAAACCAAAAAGTTACGCTTTTTATCCTATTTACTGTTTTATTTATACTTTTAATTTACATTCCTAAAATTATTTCATTAATGGTTCTTGGTTTTGCAAAACAATAACACCTACACTAAAATCAGTTTTTCATAAGGAAATATATATAAAACTTTCTGCAACTACTGCAATAAATGTCAATTTTACATTTATCTATTATAACAAAGAAGGTTTAGTGCCATATCTCCAAAAAAAAAATGCAGCTACGGACATGTATTTCAGGCTTATTGCCCCTCATTAGCGTAGCGTAGCTAAGGAATTGGATCTAGAATGTGATAGATCAGGAACAAGAATCAAAATAATGCTGGAAAGTACAGTACATAGTGCCTTCATGTTCCCATGTGTCACAAATGGGGCTTCTATAAGCACAGTCCACACACAGAGCTCTATATGTACTGCCTGTTCCCACCTGGCACATCCAAACAAAAAAAAGATAGATTTATTGGGGTTCAAAGTACAACAAGCCTTATTATAGTTCTTGTTCCTGATCTATCGCAATCTAGATCCAATTCCTTAGCTACGCTGTGCTGATGAGAGGCAATAACTCCAAGACACGTGTCTGTAGCTGCATAATGATTTTTTTTGGGGATGTGGCACTTAACTTTCTTTGTCGTAATTTGAACCTCAATAAATCTATCTTCTTTTGTTTGTATGTGCCAGGTGGAAACGGGCAGCACACATACAGCTCTGTGTGTCGACTATGCTTATCTAGGCCCCATTTGTGGCTCATGGGAACATGAAAGCACTAATTGAGTACTGTGTGGTGTACTTTCGAGCCTTATTATAATTGTCTTCACCATCTATCACATTCTAGATCTAATTCTTTAGCTATGCTAGGGGCAATAACTCCGAAACACATGCCCGTAGCTGCATAATTGTTTTTTTCTTGGGATATGGCACTAAACCTTCTTTGTTATATTTTGGCCCCCAATAAATACATTTTTTTATTTATTATTTCGTTAGATAAAGATAACATACAGTTCACCCATCCATAATATACACTCGAAAAGAATCCTAAAACAACTTTTCTGTATGAATAGAAAATTAGGCGAGCATCCTATAATTATATTTATTGTTTTAATGCACTTTCAATTGTATTAATTCGATTTTTCATAATTTTTCTATACTCCGAAATTTTAAGACTTAACTATGGTATCACAGCAAATGTTTTCTTTTCGAGTATACTTCGCGCTGATGCACGGCCACTACTACAATAATGCCATTCAGAGTAACGTTTCAGAATAGCGGCTCTGAAAGGTCACTGACAACGAGGCCTTTTAACAACGAGAGATAAGCTACTAGTTATTATCTGTTTTCTGTGGTACCAACCAGTTCTTGTTACTCTATACCTAGGATACAAAAATTGTGAAGACCAAGAAAGTATTTGCACTTTTAATTATGTTATTTCGATTTCTCATGGTTTTTTATACTCCGAATTTTTAAAACTTAACTATGGTATCACAGCAAATGTTTTCTTTGCATTCCTTTCGAGTAAAGTTCGCGCCGATGCCATAGCGACTACTACACTAATGCCTTTCAGAGTGGCGGCGGTGTTTAACCCAACAGCGTTATCAATTTTTAAATAAAAAAACTATATTTGCATGTCCCATAAAGTTTTCCTGACATTTAAATGTTTTCAGAAAATTAAGCGAAATTTAATAAATGTTAATTATGTTTATAATGGTTAGTAATGATGAATTTAATAAAAACGGTTTGATATAAATCAGAATAACGAAACTCTCCTAATTTTGAGGAAATGTTTTATTAGTAATTAATATTAATTTAAGTAATAAATACTATTAATCATGATTAAAGCAAAAATCGTGACATCTAACATGCAAATAGGTCATTTGCATTTCAATGTACCCAATCTTATACACTATCTAGATGACGATTCAACATAATGCATAATAAGAACATATATTTTTATCAAAATGTTGTATTTTTAAGTAACTTAATGCATAAATATAATTTAAATAATCTATAAATAAATTATATTACAGGAAATTATTATTTTAAAAACTTTAATTTTAGATAGAAAGAAAAAATTAAACAAATTGAAATATACAGTAAGTTTTAAATTGAAATATTAGAAAAGTTGTAACTTCCCAGTTTAATTTGAGTTGATGATTCTGTGATCGATCGATAAGCACACTTGCGTTCGATTCTCAGTCGAAAAGCTATGATATTTTCGAAAACTATATTTTTAGTATCGTCGAAAGGTCAATCCCGCGTGAGATGTTCATATTGGAAATGAAGAAAGAGCTCTATTTTTCACCAAATTCTTCATTGATGCCACCGGTTTCTTGAATAAAACTTTGTTGCCTGGAGATGTAAAACAAAGTTTTAATCACTAAACCGGTAGCATCAATAATAAATTTTGTGAGAAATAGACCTCTTTTCTCATTATATTTTCAGTTTTTCACTCTTACTTTAATTTAATACTACTTAACGATTGTAGCTTGGCACTTGGCGTCTCAGAGAGAGATAAAATATCGTTAGTGTGGGACAGAGATGAACCAAATCACTTTACAGTAAAAGAACGGGGTTTAGACCACTGCGCATTCAAACTCAAGTGCCAAGCTATAATCGTTAACTAGTACAGATTATTGCATATAACGCTCGAATCTAGCGGAATTATCCGACGTTACTTGTATAGAACGACAATTGTTAGGTAAATGTCTGTTACATTCTTGTCGAGACGATTTTTGTAAAATTTCAAATATCTTCAACTAGTGACACTTCTGGTCATATTACATGGGTTGATTTCATTTTTAAATATTGCTTTAATATATAAAGATGCCTACACACACGTACATCTCTCAAGGTATGTACGCTAGTGTGTAAACAAAATTTCAATTAAAAATCTGTTGAAGATGTCTTTTAATGCTGCTTAAAGAAGTATTTGAGTGTAGGTAATATGGATCCCGCGTACATCAAAGCGCGTTCATGTCTTAACACATCGCCTAACTGCGGGTCGAAATGAAATAGATGTACGTACAAAACTCAGTTTTTTACAATATAGGTATAGATCTTGTTCCAACGCCCTCAACATGAAACAGATGTTTGCTCTCGTTTAAGTAATTGTTAAAAAGAAATGACTTTTTTGGATTCGAGTGAATTTTAACTATTTCTGGTTTTCAATTAAAGGTTTAAATCATGTAATGAATCGTATAGTTCATTACGATAATTTCTACAATTACCGTTTGACATGTGTTGTCGCGCACCTCCTACCACCATGAAATATGAGACGTCACCAAGGCCACAGCTTTGTGTACAGGATGGTCGGAATTTGAGTCGGGTAACTTCGCCAGCGGATACTACGCCTAATAATAATAACTTTTTGTCATATAAACATATATCGAAAAACGAATGGATTTCAAGATACAAGGTGTTGAAGTTAGGGGAATACATTCTTTCCCCAATATCTCAATAACGAATAAAGATTTTTTAGTGAAATTTGATATACAGGTATAATTAGGGCAAGCACACCTGTTGAAATAAATTTTGTCCAAAATATTACACTGGGTGATTATTTTTTCTGATCGATTACCACTCAACCACAACAAATTTTTGTTTGTACGCCACTGGTCAAATTTAATTTTAATCTACGTTCCTTTCAAAGCAAAAAAGTATATGCGTTAATAAAAACTTGTATATTAGCATACTCTTCATTAGTAAATAAATTCGGCATGATAATATAAAAGAGAAGATTTAAAGTAAATCACAAATTAAGAAGAAATACGACGTTAATATCAAAATGTAAATAATAAGTTTATAACTGACAGTTTTGTCACAACGCATGTTTGCACTAGCCAACTCTTTTCGATTTCCACTTTCAAATTTAATGCTGCGGAAATGCATCGTTGTAGAAAATGTCAGTTTCATCAAAAACTACAAGAATTTCGAAAAGGAGCCAAAAATACTTTTTTTTGCTTTAAAAGGAACGTAGATTAAAACGTTTCTATTAACTTTGACCAGTGGCGTACAAACAAAAAGTTGTTGTGGTTTGAGTGGTAATCGATCAGAAAAAAATAATCACCCAGTATAATAATTTGGACAAAATTTATTTCAACTGGTATGCCTTAATTATACCTGTATATCAAATTTCAATAAAAAATTTTTATCCGTTATTGAGATATTGGGGAAAAAAAAATTTCCCCTATATTCAACACCTTGTATCTTGAAATCCATTCGTTTTTCGGTATATGTTTATATGACAAAAAGTTATTATTTTTAGGCATAGTATCCGCTGGCGAAGTTTCCCGATTTAAATTCGGACCACCCTGTATATTAAATCGCTGCAACTGAGAAAAGGATATCAGTTTTCTACTGACAACTACCTACAGCACGCTGAGGTGCGTGGTTGAGGAGCATTAAGCATGTTAAACCTCAATAAGTTCGAATTCAGAATCCGACGACGACGCCGTCCGGCCGAATGTCTGCTAGCACCTTGAGGTTACAATCTTAACATGTTACATCACACGTTTGTAATAATGAATTATTAGAAAATTTATTCAATTTGCCCAAGTGTGAGAGTGCGCCCCTGTGCTATAATTTATCGTGAAATATTCTGGTGAAATCGGTGCGGGGAAATATGTAAATTAGATGTGTATTAAAATCAACTGCTGAAGTCAAAATTAGGTTTCGAATGATAAGCCAAATCGAGTATTAACATTAAATTAGAAAACGCTGTTATAGTCTGGAATTAAAAAAATACTTCACCAGTAAATATAAAAAAATTTCATTTCTCCCTGAGTTGCTAATCTCGACGGACGTACTAAAAAGTTGTGCGCCATTAGATTGGATTCGTTGCTTTAGTGATAAGGTATGTTAATTCTTTGAGGGAGGGGGGTGATTAACATTAATAATCGAAAATTATTTCCATGCTTTTAACGGCAAAATTCGTTATATGAATTTTTCTTGTATATGAATTTTTCTTGTATATGCATCATTCTTTTATATGCTCTTTTATACGCATTCTTTTTCTGTACGGATTCCTTTATATACAGTATATAGGTTCGTTTGTATGAACTATTACGTTAGCTTCATCATGTTACCTTATGTGGTCTAAAGTTTATTACTCTCATCGCTGACACGTGATGATTTAAATTCTTGTAACTACCGGATTCGATAACCTGATCGATATGAATTTCAATAGCTAAGGAATATTGGGTTAATATATAAATGGTGAACATCGAATTTTGACCTGTGAAGTCATCCGGAAACCACATGGAATATTAGCTCAAGAAGAATCTGTAATTATTTATGGAATCCTCATGATTTATGGCTAATTTTTGATGGTAACAAGACCGGAATTAGATAAACTGTGGGGACCACTGAATATTTTACGCCAATGTTAAGTAACTTTACTAATATTGTATATGGTACTTTTAACAAAGACCGCGCTTACTTCAATATTGTTACTGTTGAATTTTTCCTGAATCATATTAATTAGATTATGCTTACTTTTGCTGAGGTATTTAATTTAGATTAAATTTATTGTAGAATTTATTGCAGCTTGTTATAGCACCTCATGCTCAAATTTTGCTATAATTTAGATTTTAAATCCATACCATCTTCCTTTATGTAACTATTTTGATAGCCTAGGTTCCAGCATTTTGGTATAGTAGTGTGAAAACTAGTAATTTTACAAGTCTGCATTACCTAATTTGGTTTATACTAATATTGTGATATTGATTTCCATTCAGTTGGATTGAGTTAGGATTTGGTAATAGATGACATTGTTTGGTCGTTAAGCTACGAGCTCACACTTTTCATGAACCTGTCATTTTCCCTCAAAAGTAGTTATATTACTGTAGTAGCAATTTTTAAGCCTTCCGTTTAGTGTTTTACCGAAACATTAAACTGACGACGTATAATCTTTGTGAAGTGTTCCGTTTATCCGTCGATATACGTGGTACGATATCGTTTGCGTATCTTAACTTTGGAGTGTTTCATCTATCTTTATATCGATATGGTAGGTTATGTCATATAGGTATCTTTAGTTTGGTTGTTTAGTGAACTATATAATACCGATTGGTAGTCAGAAAAAAATGTCCTTACTTTTACCTTAAATGTCAAAAGATATCTATTTACCGTTCGTGTTTATTTTAAGATATTGTTATGTGGTTTTTCTGCTCACTCTATACAGTATATTATTCTCTCATTGATGCATCAAATACATACTAAAACTTTACATGCTAAGGCTTCGCCTTATCAAGTAAATATCATTTACCGTCCTTGTTTATTTTATGACTGATACATGGTTTTGTGCTCACCCACTACATAATGTTTTTAACTTATTTTTGCATTAAGTGCAAGCTATATCTCTACATGCTAAGACCTCACCTTATCAAGTTAGTGTTATTTGCCAGGTTTGGTTTATTTCAGAATAATTTAGGCTAATTCATTGTTCAGATTCGCGTAGTAATTATTTCTACGATACTTCGTGAACCTAAAATCTAGCAAATTCCACCAACGTGTAGTTTCGAGATATTGATATTCTGTCATAGAAGGCTGTGAACTTTGCATTACCTTTTGCTATAGTAACTTAATTTCTTAGAGCCATTTGTACAACCTTTTGTAGATACAAATTATACTTATTTATGTAGGTTATGTGTAATATGGTACAAATTTGATCCAGTACACATCCAGTACTGCAATTTTTCGTATAAGATAGCATTTACTAAAGAAATTTCGTTGCCTAAGTATCTTTGTAGTTATCTTTACTAACCGCTATAAGATAGTAAGTTCTAACCTTGTTATACAGTTGTTGTTGAGATTTCTTCAAATATACTAACCTATAGCGAGTATTAAACTCATATCTTGTGATGTTCTTGATGATTAACTAATAATTTGTAATATAGTTTATACATTTTACTCTATTTTTCATTTCACTGATCTACTTATTGGCCATGGCACCCACAACCTCTTGACCCACACCTTTATCTGCTCTCCGATTTTTATTGAAGCTAGCCGCCATCTCGGGAGCTCTTTTTTATATTTATCTTGGGGCGCATATAGTGATACCATTATAGTAGAGATTTTGTTGATTTTTGCCGTACCGATAGTATAGTGTTTATTTTACGGTATGCATTTAAAAGTTTATTTAAATTCTTACCTAAGGTAAAAAGGTGAAGTTGTTGAAAACAGTCTTCGCAGTTTATGGCTGTGGGCCTTCGGCGCATTGAGCAGAACCCGCCGTCAGGAACGTTTCGTCCTGTTTGAACGAATCATTTTAGTGACCGAAAGATCCGAATCACTGATTTCAATCTGAATGAATCCTACTAAAGCCTACCGTCGTACGGTATCACTAAAATCACACTCCTCCCCGTAAATTAATTTCATCGATGCATATATGTAAAAAGGATTTATTAACTTTGTGCACCTGGTTTAATTGTTAAAATATATGAGAATTTGATTTTACGTTATGTATTATTTATACTTTATGCTTTCTTATTTATAACTATCAGGAATAGCTATCCGGAAGTAAACATCGTTACATATTTCAACGTCCGAACATATTTTCTTACATATTTTGGGCGTCCGAACAAACTTCGTTACAATCATCTCCAGATGATACCATCTTGGTAACTGATTGTAATGCCATAACACAAGTATAATTTGAACATACTCTAAACAATCAATGCAATATCATACGAAATTTTTGGAAGACATTACAACTTGAGTTATAAAATAATTATCAAATGCACTTTACAGGTATGATTGTGATATAATTTAATATTGCGATATAAAATAACGGACTTTATATATCATAATAAATTAATGTGTAAGTAGGCGGATATAATTAATGCCGTAGTTTATTTTAATGAAAAATTAATATTTGTTTGCACCCTTCCTACTTTTATGAATTTAAATAATAAATTATACAATGATTTCTATGGTTTGTTTTCCCCGTCGCACGCATGCACGCCCATATAATATTTATGCAAAAATGTCTTTAATTACGAATTTATTTGTTTAATAATATGTTCCATGTAAATTATGATGTGGGAAATTAAAATTTGTTTTATCCTGGATAATCTAGATTTCACGTGGTTAACGAAAATGTTTATAAACCAAATACACTACACGGAACAAAATGTATAAACTATTTTTAAGACTACTATTCTTAAATTAACACATTATTGTACTCATATATCCGCAAGAATAGATATTTTTCCATCAAGGAAAACGTTATTCTTAAAAGTCATTATCTTAGTCTCCTTCTTTTAATGATAACTAATTATTAACTTTAGAATAATGGTTCTACTTCATCTAAGAGGAACAATATTCAATACTAACTTATACTTAATCTAAGATTTCATTTATTCAGTTCAAATGTAGAGATTATTGCGATCTGTTACATTTAACACTTAATGTAAAAAATATGTCATTTCATTCAAAAACTGTATTATTTAAACAAAACTGATGAATTACTTGAATCAATAAATATTTAATGTTGACTGAAATCTGTTCTTTCTTGATTTAATTTTGTGATCTATAAAATTTACCACTTAATGTAAAGATAAATTTCATTTCGTTCAACAATTGTATTATTTAAATAAAACTTTTTCCTCTTCTTTTTTTGGAACTTACTACCACATGAATAATTAGTTACCAGTATGTTACTGGAAAAATAAATAAGGTCAAAGGGTGTTTTTTGAAACGTTAAGGAATTATATTATTATTTTTTTGTCTCATATTAGTTGTCAAAAAACAACATCTGACTAATCTTTTGACGTAAAATTACAAGCGCAGAGGTTTATTTTTTCAGTAATATACTGGGTAAATAACTATATTTTTTAGATAACGAAGAATTATTCCTGTGGTAGTTAAGTCCCAAATATGAAAAAGGAAAAATTTAAAGAATGCCACAAATAACGTTTAGACAATATTTAAATATAACTGATAAATTACTTGAATCAAATTTGAATTTCTGGGATTAGCTAAGGACTTTTCAGAATTAGAAGAAGTTTTTACGAAGAATGACGTTTTATTAAGAAACCAAAAATAAAAAATTTTACAAGTATAAGTCCATTCGTGAACACACTGTATATGGGACTTCAAATTTACCACAGGAGGGCACATTATTTCTTTATAAGCTTTTAAGTGTTTTATTCTCTTTCCGATTTGAGGAATAAGTTCTATAAATCTGTTCTTCTGAAATTTCCAGTAAATTGTCCAACGTTAGTTAATTTTCTTGACATAGAAAAGAATTATTTATATTATTAAAGTATAAATAATTTAACCAAATTATTGTAGCTAACTACATAATAGAAAAGTATGCTCGCACTTTCAAACAGGTATGGCATAACAAGTCTTGTACATATGAAACCGAAATTTTTAAGCCCATTTGAATATTCACAAAATTTCCATGCATATATACAAACTGTAAATAGGCAGCTAAAATACATAATAATTAATATGTTTGCTTAGCATTTTTGGCAAGAACAAAGAACTTTAATTCTACACTGATAATAAATTAATATCAATGACTGAAAGTCATTGATTAATAATGTTATAAGAGGTACACATCAAGGTGCATGACTGGTAAGTCGCCGTATTCCTTTCAAGGGTTGTTAGTAGAACTCATTTGCAACTGATTTAACTATAATATGCATAATGCAGAACCTAACAGTTTTTGAGATATTTTATCTTTTTTTTTTTCAGAAACTTTCCTTGCCCTTAAGTGTTTCAAAAACCATATGTCATCGTTTCAGTGGAGATTTCTCTCAAAAATAAGACAAATAGTTACTATCAACATGGGTCCATTGCTGTTTCGTACTTGAAATGCAGAATGTTGAAGTTTTATTATTATTTCGACTAATTTTGTAAAGAAAATATATACACCACTGAGTTCATTAGTTTTAGATCGCACAGTTATGTAGACAGTAATTGCTGAAAAGAAGTCACCTCTTGATTTTTGTTAGATTTAGGTTTCGTGTAGGAGATAAATAAATTTTTTTAGTTAGTGCAAAGGCTGGTCAAAGAAAAATGTAAGCGATAATATCGTTTAAGATATCATAAACATTATCAATTTTTCACTCCGGGGATACCAAATACATACCTTCAGTTGATGATAATGGTGAGTAATTTTGCAAAATGGTGAATTAAAACCAAATATTAAAATTACGTACTGCCCATTACATAGAAAGTAATGAGGTAATTTTCTGAAAAACACGGCCCTAAAAATAGTTTCCAACGTAATTTAAGATTAGTTGCATCACACTCAAAATTGAAATAAATTAATACCAGTAAGGCTTAAAAAACTTTGCTTTATCTCTTTCTGTTAACAAACTATCTATTTTATGTTATACAAATTGTTTCCGGATATGATGATTATTATTATATAATATGAGAATGCCAAGTGTGGGGCAACGTTTGTGTTATTGCAATTTAATTATAACTACCACATCCAAACTATAAAAATATTTGATACGTATATTCAACTTTGTTCTCTAATAATAAAAATTGAATTGCAACCAAATGTTCAGATCTGTCAATGAGATTTTCAGGACGCACCTTTTTATATCGTTTTATATGTGCGAAGTCGTAAATAAAGCGGACCTCTGGGTTTACACGTATAATATAGCACCAAGATTTGTTACTGAGACCGTAATATTAGCAGGTGTCATTCTTCGGATCCAGCAGTTATTTAGAAAATTCATGTTTTTTTTAAGTTTATATAATTAAGTTAATTGATATATATGCGTTTATATATACCAGTAATATACGCAACCAGTCGTGCAACCAGGATCTTTACAGAAAGACTGGTTTGTCCTATATAACTTATAGGCACTAAGCACGCGTTCCCCTGTTCATTGGCAGTTGGTAATGCTTTATACCGCGTAGATTTCACATTCTCTCTGGTTGAGCTAGTTACTTTCGGGTAACGGTGCTTGATGATTCGCTATGCTACACAGTAAAAAATATTAAAACATTTCAATACTCACCTGTGTATATATAGTACACAGTGCTCAGTGTTATGTTTGTTTTTGTAATATTACTATATTAGGAAAAGTAATTTGACACAATGAACATTACATATTAACATGTAATCGAATTTATGAAGTAGAAAAAAAATTAATATGTAATGTTGTTTTTGGGCTGACCCAAGAGATCCTACCACTTTTTCCACTTATATTAGTATACATTTTTAACACCACAATTTGTAAATTGACGCTTACTTAAATTACGCGTATAATATTTTTTCTAATAATTTGATTAATATATCACTTACATTGTGTCAAAAATAACACTGTAGACATTTACGATTAGAAGACAGAATTTTTTCCAAAAATCACATAATATTAAGAAATAATTACACTGGGCCGTAAGATGTCGTAACGTGGTTTCAAGTGGTATATAAATCAAAACTTTTTTTAGGGTACTACTGACAGTCAAAAGAATTGAAAGTCAAAAAGTTAACACTTTTGCTAACTTGACTTTTTATTTTTTTTTATCTTAGAGCATAGAAAATGGTTTTTGACATACTTAATTATAGTATTTAATTACCTTTTATTTGACATACAACACTATTATAATCAGTAAGGAACACATAGATTTTATTAATTTTAATTTGAATGAATAGTAATAACAATTCCTAAATATAACTTATTTTAAGTTTTGTTTAAAATTTCTACCATCTGCAGTAATACTAAATTATAATTTTATCAAATTACTATTCAAAATATTAAGAAGTGAGTGTTTTCTGATTTTGCTGCATCCATTTACTGCTGGTAGCTTTAAATCATCTACATGACGCGGTGGGGTTATATAAACTGAACTCCCACAGAATGTAGTCTGGTGGAGCTAAATCAGGAGACCGTGCCAAATCGGGCCAAACCTGCCTATCTATCGATGACTATATGTGCGGTTTAGATACATCTTATTGAAACCACATGTTTGTTCCTACGTGAAATGGTATAACATTTTCCAATAAAGGTGGAATTGGTATTTTAAAAAGTCTAAATATTTTTTCGCATTTAATGTTCCATCGAAAATGCGAGGATCGATACTCATGCCATGTTGCCTACTGCAACAGACATTGGCAGTAGACCTTCTTTGGAAACTAGGCTGTTTTATGCATTTGGAATTTATGTCAGTAATCATTACTGTAATGACAACTGTGCCTAACTTAACTTTTTCATCCTTACAAAAGGTACACTTGTTACTCCACAGTACTTCCCTATACAATGTTATTGTTATCTCTACATAAAACTGACATTAGGATAATAAAATTCATTCTGTTTGTAATCATCAGGCAATAGTTTCTGCACAAACATAAATCATTAAAAAAAATTAGAGGTTACGCAAAATTGGATCCAAAAATCATTTATCGAAAGAGTTATACCTACCCAACTACAGCCTTATTAATGGAATCTAAACTGTTTGATATAAGGCAGCTTTTCTTCCATCGCTTAGTAATTAGACAATTCAAATGCCAAAGTAATTTTACACTAATAATGCACCAACAGAACACCCGATTTTCCAATAAAACTAATATCTAAAATAAAAAACTATTGGCCAAAGATCTTTTGCCTACATTTGTCCTACTGTGTATGCCAGTGGATGTAAAGAAAGCTTCTTCTCTTGCAGTGATAAAAATGAAGCTCAATAACTGATTGTTAAACTTTCCTAGAAACAAAATTCATCAAATAATTGATATATTCACAATTATTAACTTACTAATTACTCCGTACGTATGACCTGTTCCGTCAGTTATGATTGTCATTACTTCATTACTATAGATCCTGTAAATAAAAATAATCAGAAATAGAGTAAAATATAATAAAGAATAAGATATAAAGTATAATGTGACGTATTTCGCTGCTCTACCCAAGAGCAGAAATGTCACTTTGACGCCCAACACTACGGCGGTGTTCACGGTACGGATATCTCGGGCGCCAGTTTCTGTTTAGAGTGCAAAAACACCACTGTACTCTATCGGCGGGACGATAGAGGCCGGGCAAACTACAGTGAAGATACGGCTAAGCCAGGGGTCGGGAAAAAGGGAACTTACATACTACAATTAAGGAACAGACTCTCATTTAATATATGTACATTTACTCTACACACTAATTATTATTTACACTTTATATACACCTTAGTAACTACAACTTATCCTACAAGCGGTCTTATAATACAAGCGGTCTTATACTACAAGCGGTCTTATACTACCAGCGGTCTTATACTACAAACTTATACTACAACGATCTTAACTACGGGCGAGCGGGGCAGTAAGCGAGCGGTCAAGCGGTGCGATACGGTAATCCGGTGAAAGAAGCGGTGAAACGGTAAACGGCAATAAATTAATCGGCCAGTTAGCAGACGGCGGACGGATACCAGGAGGGGGAAGCAAGCGCCAATACAAGCACACTATGCCTATCTATGGCGGTTATTTACTATACCTTTATTACCAAACCTTACTCAAACCTTGCTACCTACTTCCGGATCCTGGGCTGCTTCCTCTCTGGAGCGGTCGGTGTCGGCACGTCTGGTCGGTACGGGCGGCAGCAACGGACTGTTCTCGGATGCTTATGCTGGTCGGCGTGGTTCTTCAGTCAGCAGCTAAACGGTAACTGACTGGGATGCTTATGAAAAACCCTCAAGCTACTAAACTCTGCCAAAAAGCAGAAGTAGGATGAGACGCGGTAGTCATGCGCGGAATATAGCAATACGTCACCCGAATTCAATTTGAACAAACCTATACCTTTATACTCACAACAAGTTTACTTACTATGCTGGTCGGCGTGGTTCTTCAGTCAGCAGCTAAACGGCAACTGACTGACTGGAAAAATCCTCAAGCTACTAAACTCTGCCAAAGGCAGAAGAAGGATGGGATGCGGTAGTCATGGGCGGAATGTTGCAACTACGTCACCTTTTACCGACTTAGAAAAATTCGCAATTACCTTTGTATACCTATGTACCTCTATACTCACAAGTTTACTTACTGTCCAAGTCGGCGTGGTGCTTCGGGTGGCGGTCAGACGGAGACTAACTTGTCTGCAAAATCCTCATGCTACTAAACACTGCCAAAAGCAGAAGTATAATGAGACACGGTAGTCATGCGCGGTATATTATAGCTACGTCACCCGTTTATGGACTTAGAATAATTCCGCAGTAAATTTAAATACCTATTTCTTTATACTCACGAATTTACTTACTATCCAAGTCGGCGTGGTGCTTCGGTTGGCGGTCAGATGGAGACTAACTTGATTGTAAAATCCTCATGCTACTAAACACTGCCAAAAGCAGAAGTAGGATGAGACACGGTAGTCATGCGCGGTATATTACAACTACGTCACTCGTTTATTGACTTAGAATAATTCCGCATGAAATTTAAATACCAATATATCCTTATACTCACGAGTTTACTTACTGTGCTGATCGGCGTGGTTCTTCGGTTGGCGGTCGGACGGGAACTAATTTGATTGTTTTCAGTCTCGGGCGGGCTCCTTCATGGTAGCGCGAGCATAAGGGTGCCGGGGACACAATGCGCGCTTCGCGTTTCGCGATTCGCGTACTGCCGGCCACTCGGTATATGTGGAATGTTCATAAAAACATATCAATACTACCTATCTATAATTAACAATTAAACTGTTATTAATGATCAGCTGACAATACCATTATTAAGGGCGAGGCACTACAATGGTTAAAATATTTTTCGAAACAGACAAATAGCACCTTGATACCTAACTTAATTCTATAAAATAAAATCACTTCGTTACAATACAAACTTGCGGTTTGGTCGCTTGCTCCGCTCAAGGTAAATTTAACGCATTTGATTTTCAATAAAGACTAGGAACATAATTTACAGGGTAGATCAATAGGGCGTCCAACTTCGATATCTCGAGTTCTATGATAGCTAGAAACTATAAGTAATTTAGACAAAAAGTCTATAACCTGAAATTGTCGAATATACAGGGTGAGCCAAGACGAAGTTTTCAAACCTCTTTGTGGCCTCCTTTTACTCCTGTATTATTATTGACTTACTCCCAACCACTTGGATGTAATGATTTTTTTTTGTTGAAATTATACCATTTACACGTGTATATTAAAAATATCACTCACTTTCTAAAAGTATACAGGATGGCCAAAAAGGATTTTTAAATTTACAACTTTTTGAACTGAATTTTCTCATTTTTTTCAAATGGAATACCCTGTATATTTTTGGATGATGTGATGTAGGATTAAAAAAACGAAAATTTTTTGTACGTTCCTATAGTATTGTATTACTATTTGTGACCATTTTCAATTCATTAAACAATTACTACGATATTCAGCAATAAAAATTAAAAATGAGGGTTTTCTTCAAATAACTCAAGACGAGTGTATTCTAATAAGCGTGTTACATGATGCCCATAAAAACATCAAACCAACAATAATCCGAAATTTGAAGGAAAGGATAATAAATGCTTTTAGAAGTATCACTCGGGCAATTTTATGAACAGTAGAAACCTCATTCCACAGATGCATAGAAATGTGTCAATCAAAATGGGCAACATGTGGAGCACTTATTATGAGATCTTAAAATTATTTTTAATTTTAATTACTGAATTTTGCAGTTATCGAAAATGGTTACAAATAGCCACAGGGATGTGCATACAAAAAATTTTCGTTTTTCAGTTCTACATGACATCATCCAAAAATATTGTATTCAATTTAAAAAAAATTGAGAAAATTCAGTTTAAATAGTTGTAAATTTAAAAATTATTTTTGGCCACCATGTATACTTTTACGAATTGAAAGTGGCTGAGTGTCATCACACAGATTTCTGATAACTGGTAATAACATATTTTTTCTTAAAATCGATAATTATGACTGTAGTGATTTTTTTAATGTACACGTGTAAATCAAATTTGTGTTGGGATATAATAATTGTCTGATATACATAGCATTCCATTTAAAAAAATGTTAATTGACCCTGTAGAATCGTGTGGACTCACCCTATATATTCGAAATTAATTTCCGGTTATAGACTTTTTTGTCTACTTTATTTATGTTTTTTAAGTCAAGTTTCTAGCTATCATAGAACTCGATATATCCTGCTGATTATTACAACTTAGATGTTAAAGCTCTATTTCTCTCTCTTTATTAATAACATCACTTTACAAACAACTTTAAATAACATAAAAAATCGCTGGGATGCAATACAGGCATATTGTGATATTTCCAAAAATCAGTTTTTAAAATTGGTGGAATTTTTGTTTGATACAACGGTGTTTAGTTACAATAACACAGTGTAAAAACAAAAACTTGGTTTGCCTATGGGCAGCCCTGTTGCCCCCATAATAGCACAGTATGTTATGGATGATCTGTTAGACAATTGTCTTGGCAACATTGACTTTGCAATCCCCTTTTTGAAAAAATATGTGGATGACATAATATTAAGCGTTCCAAGAGGTAGTACTGAACTTTTTGTTAAATATTTTTAACAATTATAATGCACATTTAAAGTTCACGATAGAAGAAGAAGATACATTTAATAGTATACCTTTTTTGGACACCAAACTGATAAGAAGAGACGATAATAAAATAATTACTACTTGGTATACTAAACCAGGTGCCTCTGATCGCTTTTTACATTTTGAATCCAACCACCCACAAGAAATAAAAATAAACCTTATAGTAGGTATGAAAAATAGGGTGATAGCCAGACAATTTTAAAAAAATTTCCAACCTTTTTTATAGATAGTAGTTATCCACCACCGTTAGTCAAAAAATTATTGTTCAAAGATTATCGATACATAATGTGTTACATGATTCCCAAAGGGTACAGCAAAATCCGCCTCAAATCATTTATGGCTCACTATCGTCCACTTAATCACAGATTTAAAAAAATATTTTTTAAATTTAATAATATGAAATTAGCCTTTAAAAATAAACGTACAGTTAATAACCTTTTTTCAAAATTGAAAGATAAGGAGGATATTTTGGCAATGTCCAATGTGGTGTATTGCATACCATGTGATGATTGTAATAAAAAATATGCGAGCCAAACTAGAAAGTTAAAGATCGTATAATATCCCACAAAAAATCACATCAGAGTTAATAAACAGTCGTACACTTTAGCTAGTCACGCATTATTACGTAATCATAATGTTAATTATAATAACGTTCAAATATTAGATTTTGAAATAAACTCTCATAAACGTAGTTTTTTGGAAATGTGTCACATTTTCAAAGAACCAAATACTGTTAATGCCAGAAAGGATAGTAACAACTTAAACATAATTTATACTTACTACATTTCAACCATAATGTCCACATTAATGAAAGCACCCTGTATAGTATGGAATAATAATAATTAATGTCCCTAAATATAAGACATGGCATCTACTGTCATTGTTTTTTTTGTTTCACTCTAATAAGTTTTTTATATCCAAATTCTTTTTAAGCTGTTTTTTGCATCATAAAAATACACATGATGTCTGTTATGATTCTAAGAATTTAAATTAATATTGGATCCATTGACATCCATTTACAATGTTGCTATTTTTATACAGTTGTGGTAGTATATTATTAGCAGTTATTAGTGTTATTTTTTACAATTCGTCAAGATTTTGTAGTTTGTCAATGAATGTAACTTTAACTTTAACCTTACTTTGGTAAGTATTTTTCACTTTTTTACATAACTTAGTTTAATTAATTATAATTTATTGTAGTCAATATGCCAAAAATTGTTGTTTCATGGAGATAGCTTCAACACCCTGTATCTCGGCAATGGTGATACAAGTTCATATGAATTTTTCATAAAATAACTCATAAATTATTAATACATACTTAGCAAACTTGTGTCAATTATATGCATTTATTTCCCAATATATGTTTCTCAAATAGACACATTGAAAATTAACTGTCAATATATTTTTGTTTATCTAGTAACAAAGCATTTTTTTAAGCTATTATTAAAAAAGAAATAAGCTTGAAAATATTCCACTGGCGCTAGTGTGAAAAAAAGCGGTTAAGTTTTGGTTCAGAGCAACGCCTGACAATTTGTTCAAGCATGAAATAAATGCCCCTGTGGTTCGCTTGAAGAAACGTGAATAAAAGGAAAGACACCAAGCAAAAAAACCAATAATAAGGTTATTTACTTTATTTAAGTTTTGTTTGAAAAAAATCCGCAAAACATGGAAACGTTTTCTACACCACTCAATTGCTAAAATGTAGTGTTTAATCTGCACAAAAGTTGAAAGCGATATTAGTTTTAAACCTGAGTACTGATGAATCACATTTTATATAGCACATATACAGGGTCCGCCACTTAAAATTCCCCAAGTCGGTAACTTTTTTTAATTAGAGAGATATCGTAATATAATATCAACATAAGAGTGGAACGAAAAAAAATTTTTTGAAATTTTAAATGCGCCTAGTGTGGAAAATTCGTGACTTTGGTTCCTTACACTTCACCTAAAAACTAAAATTTTTAGTCGGGTCCCTGGAGACTTAAAGTTTTCAAATTTAATTTTCGAAAATTAACCTAGTGGGAATGACTAGTAGGAAAAAGAATCAGAAATTTAGATAGATATTTAGCCAAGCCCTTTAAGAATATATAGTTTTAATCATTGCAATGGGCTGATTCAATATTCAAAATATAGCAGGACATTTTTTTTTGATATTAAATCAGCCCATAACTTACTCACTCCGAGGAGGTGGTCGCACCATGAATTCTACCCTCCCAACCACCTCCAATAATACTGGTTCTTTGTATAGTAATATTGTCTTAAATTTCAAATTTTGGCATGTCCTTTCTCGCTTGGCTTCCTGGATTTTTCACCGTACATTTTTGATGGGGGGGGGCCCCCCCCCCCCCCGGGCGCCCTGGGGGGGGGGGGGGGGGAGGGGAAACCCGCCCCCCCCCCTCCTGTTGTTCGCCGGGCGGGGGGGCCCCCCCCCCCCCCGGGGAAAGGAGGGGGAGGGAGGGAAAAAAAAAAAAATAAAAAAGGAGGGGGGGGCCCGGGGGGGGGGGGGAGAAAAAATAATTGGAAAAAAAGGGCCGGGGGGGGGGGTTTTTTTTTTTTGGGGGGTTTTGTTCCCCCCCACCCCGGGGGGGGGGAGGGGAGGGGGGGAAAAAAAGGCATTATCCTGTATAACTTTGTCAATAAAAACTTTAATATTATTCGGAAACAGAAACATGAATTGTTTTCCATAAAATCCTCGCGCCACTTTCCAAACGTGGTTGTTGTTGTTCAAACCACATTTGAGAATATACTTTATTATAATATCAATAAATATCTGTAAATTCTCGGATGGATTGTTCGCTGCAACGTGTAAAAGATTTTACAAACATGTGCAGTAGACCTTCTTTGGAAACTAAGCTGTTTTATCCATTTGGAATTAATGTCAGTAATGACAATTGTGCCTAGCTTAACTTTTTTCATCTTTACGAAAGGTACACTCGTTACTCCATAGTACTTCCTATAAGATGGTATTGTTATCTCTACATAAAACTGACATTAGTATAATAAAATTCAGTCTATGATTTATCATTTTGTACATCGTGTGGGCTAGAGACATTATATAAAAATGTTTGAAAGGAGTACCTTTCAAAATTATCATGCCATAATGTCTTTAGAGACATTGGGTTTTTTTTTTTTCTGGGGGGAAGGGGGTGTGGGGAGTGGGGGGGGGCCTTTTTTTAAAGTTCCATCCCTCGGTGGGGGGGGGAAAAAATTGGTTTTTTAATTTAATAAAAAAATACATCGAAAGGGCTTGGGAAAAAATTTCTGGCAAAAATATTGGTAACTAAACAAAATTAAACTTGGTTTTTCAAAAATCTATTTTGCGGATATTTATCATTTTCTCGAGTAAAAATAAATAGTTTGTGATTGGGATAAGTATTTTACAAAATACAAATATAATATCTGATGCATTAATATATGAAGATTCTCTTACTGATGCCCCTAGCTGGATAAAGAACCAAGAAAACTCTAGAGATCTGTAGAGCTGAGATTTATGAATAGACAAGTTGAAAAGTTTTATTTCAATTTAAAATTCCATATTTCTCCACTACAGTTTCTTAAAGCTTCCAGGTAATCTTGAAATAAGTAAATCATATTCTATTCTATTCTTTATGGAAAAGTAAGTAACTAAATGGTACTAAAAGTTATTGGGAAGAATGCTGAATTTAGAGTTAGTAATTTCTCAATAATTTAAATTGAAACCAGTTATATTTAGAATTTATCAGTCAATTCTTGATACTCTAACTTACAAATTAAATTGATGATACTTTAAATAATAATAAGCTCACAGGTCTCCCTGGGATGGGAATACTACAGATTTAAATGAGTTAGCTATAGAAATAAATAATAACACTCTGTAGATTAAATAGTTCAAATCAAGTAGGAAAGTAAAATGAGTAAAGGATGTAGTGCAGAATTTCATTATAAGAAAATCTAATCAACATTATCTGCTGTCTTGTAGCATTTCTTCGTGATAAATGATGATCCTATGAATTAATCAATGAGAATATCATAAGAAGAGCAGACCAGAGGTGAAATAGAAACTAAATTAATCAAGTACGGTTAGTGGTTGTTTAGGCTCCTGCTGGGAAAGTCCCGCTTGTTAACTGTGGTGTACAAATACCTATTCGTGCACAATATATTGATGGTAAGACTAAAGCTTTATTGAATAAATATCACTGGATGATGGTGTTTTGTTAAAATAATAAATATGCTATTCCAAAATAGAAATTTTTATACAGACAGTTAACAAATCAAACAGTAAACATAAAGTCTTTGACCAACTCGTTCACCAGATTTAATTTGAAAAAAAAAATTATTTGAGAAAAATTGTGGAACGCAAAAACAATTCCGAAGACTATATTTAACACAAAATATTATATTCCAATAATGTTGTTATTAAATGATTTTCTTATTGCTGTATAAAGTATAATCAATCAATCATTACTCAAAATAAAAAAAAGAAATCCTCATTTGCATAAAACCGGGAGAAATAATACCAAATTACTTTGTCGAAGATAATTTTGATATTCTAGGCAACTTATTAACAAATTGATCCAAATCAATATTTATAATAATATGAGAACTTTGTAAAATATTAACGTTTATTCCCCAAAGTCAGTTCCAAGTGTTCCTTCATGCCATTAAAAAAACATTTAGGCTATGTGTATTCGAAATGATATTGGTGAGTGGCTGAACGGCTGAAAATTTGTTGGATCAATCCCTTGTGGCTCGTTAGAAAAAATTTGTGTAAAAGGAGAGATATCTTATAAAATAGGAGTAATAGTGTTTAATATTTTCTACAATATTATGTACTTGCAGAATATGGCAATTGACACATCCTATGTTGACAATTCCGTGGACATTTATTTGATATTTTCTTGTAAAATTATTTTATTGTAATATACAGTATGTCCGTGAATGGAGTTTACAAGAGGTGAAATTGTTAAATTAAAATTCTCTGAAGAATAAATTTACCTTATCTTTAATTTTGTATTTTGGTATAATCGATATGATGCAACGATTTAAGCAAACCGGAAATTCGTCTATGGTAAATATACACACCTACCATGATTTGACGTATAATCCAATACAGGTCGGGGTATTTGCCAGCTGAGTAGTTGTTTCGGTCAAATCATATTTAATAACAGTAGTTTAGTCCACCTAGGCTAGAGGTCGCCGCTGTTGGTACTTGCTTCGCAAGTCGCTATCCGCCACAGAGACATCTATGATGTCGGTCGGATAGTAGCATTTGGACCATATGAGAAGTTTTACATACCTCTCACCACTACTCAATTTACCTTAGTCAGTATATGACTAGCAGGTTGGCCACTATCATTTGTCTGTTCCATAACCTATGGCATATTGAGGAGAACTAATAAGTTCGAAACCGGTCTATGCCTGATTAGGAATTGACAAATGATATTGGCTACCGATCTATCATGATTTGAAGGTATAATCCAATGCAGGTCGGGGTATTTGCACGCTGAGTAGTTGTTTCGTTCAAATCGTATTTAATATATATACTTTGTCTACAACTGTTGAATAATAACAATTTTTGGTAAAATATCGCGATGAAAATGCTGCACTTTGACGTTTCAAATCAAATACCAATTTCGCACTTTGAATGACATGTCATAGCCTATTCCATGAAATTTTTAAAAAAATGTTTGTAGATACGTCGTCGTAGAATGTTTGTTATTTTAATCAAAATAAAAAATTGCATGAATAGTGAATAATGGAAATTCACCGAAGTGAATAACGGATAGAACTCTCCTTGAGGAAACACATACATAATGGATATTATTTAATAGTCGTGGACAAAACTACATTTTGCAATAATAAACATTTAGTAAATATAATTAAAACAAATATATTTTCTTTTACAAGCGAAACCTAAGATATTGCGCATAAATTTAATTCTGCGTTTGCAAACTTAACAAAAACTTAAAATAGGTTAGAAAATTGGTGTTTAATCAACTTTTTGAAGAGCAAACACAGAAGCGGGATCTCTCCTGAACATTTTCCTTGCTATCTTATACGCGTGTTTGTTGACACGGAAAACTGACTGTGTGCTTTTCGTTTGGGCAGTTTTCGTGGCAACAAACGGTTGTATGATAGCGCGGAGAATATATATACATATATATATATATATATATATATATATATATATATATATATATATATATATATATATATATATATATATATATATATATATATATATATATATATATATATATATATATATATATATATATATATATATATATATATATATATATATATATATATATATATATATATATATATATATATATTATAAACTGTGGTATTTATTTAATTTAGTACCACTTTGTTGGGAAGCTATAAAATATTATAAACTATGTGGTTTTGCAAACAAAAAAGAAATGAAATTGACTTTGGAAAATTGACACTTTTACTTACTTTGTTTTACTATAGCTTAAAAATAATATAATCTCCTCGGCTACACTTGAGACTATCTCAGGTTAGGTTCCCTGTTCTGGTCACTTTAATTAAAATATGAAATTCTTATCTATGCTGTGGCAAATAAATGAAAGGCAATATTTTTCGCAAAACAAACATATAATGAACACACATAGATAGATATACAATATTACAAACAAAGAAATACAATTTTTAAATTTACAGACATGAAATTTTTTATTTAAACACGTTTCACCAACCTTATTTGACTTTAAACCGAGAACACCCTGTACAACGCATTTCTCCCTAGTTCTCCTAAATGTCGCTGCATGGCTCTTATGCTGTCATCTGAACTGGACTGGTTTGTTATTTTTGAAAATAATTGTTGATTATCGATGCACAAAACACTTTACTTTTAAAAAAAACTATTTCACTTTAAAGCCGATGTGGCATATTTACTTGCACTTATCTTCGTTGGTTCACTGTGACACGTTGGATTAATTATAATTGCTGACAGGTAAGTTTACATTCTTTTAAACACTTGTTGACAATTAAATTTAATAAAAACAGCTCCCAGGAACATGGAACATAATTTTCTTTTAAATTTATCTCCTTTACATTTCTAACCTCACAAAACTTTATTTTCGAAACTTTTTAATCTAGTAGGCCATGTTACAAATTTGAGGTTAGGAGTTTTTTTAACAAACGAAGGTAGTATACCCTTTGAAGCACCATCAAAAACTGTTTCTCTCCTCGAAATCGCCCAATTATATGGCTTGATTTCCAATTTACTTGTCAAAATTCAACTTTCAGCCTACTATGTTTTTTATTAAAAATTTATAAATTTTGTATTTTCTATGTTCCTGTAGCTATGAATGATCCTTATGAAAAACTATTATGATATTCATTTACAATAGAATTTTCCCCATCTTTTAATATGCAATAGTCTGGGTTTTAACAAAATTTTCTACACTCCTAACCTAACTTAATTTACACCCATAAATATAGAAATAATGTTTAATCTTTAACTCAAAACATATCTATTTTAACAAATAACACAATTCCAAACCCTAACTTAATTATCCTAACACATTTTTAGCTTATACCAATAAAATTTTAATCCGATATGACATGTTTTATTCGTAGGCCATGTACCTTCATCAACATTGATGTCTAGCCAATTAAATACACATTCTCTTGCCCTAAATTCATTTGTAAAATGTCTATGGGATATTGTCCTTGCACCAGGCTGTTAAAAATCTTAAGTCTACACAAAATTACAGAAGCTGTGAGTGGTTTTACATCTCATCGTTACCTGAATATTTACATTCCACCCAATTTGATGGCTGGACACTATTTAACTGTTCCAGTCTATGTGCTCACCCATGACTAGGTAAGTCTTTCACCTTTTTTAACTATACATCACATTTTTGTTACAAATCGAGACATTAATTTATAAAACGTAGCACTGTTTAATGTTTTTGCCATTACTACCTAATAATCTCACTGTTTTCTATATAACTTGTACTTTTAGACCTATTTTAACACAATGTTTATACTTTATATGCTTTTCAGCTTAATGACTGAAGAATTTTGCCTCAGCAAGCATTTCCAGGCCTGTCTGCGGTTCATAAATACCATTTTTACAGTTCGTTGTCTACCGTACTCTGACTGATAGATTATA